>JAUIMM010001496.1:132500-227500 GCA_031769625.1 Taudactylus pleione | reverse complement strand
CCAGAATTCCCTTCTGAGCATGCTGGAACTTATAGTGCCACATCAGCAGAGAGCTCAGGGCAGCAGGTGGATGTGCTCTGGCAGGGTTGTTGGTACAGTTCATCCCCGTTCCCCTGACTCCTGTATCTGATTCTTACCTTGATACATTAACATCCTGGGGATCAGACAGTTATAGTGAGTCTCCAGTCAGTGGATGCTCTGAGGGTCTGTGACAGTTCTGCAATCAGCAGAGACAATGGTGTGTCCCTGAGGGGAGCTCTGCTCACTGCACCAAGTGTCAGCCCTGTGTCTGATGGCATGAAGTGTGCACAGTGAGACAGGGAACTCCTCTCACTTTTCATTCAGTTCCTTTACTCGCTGCTCCTCCTTTGAATCTTGTGGCTGCTCCACCTCTGTCTTCATAATTCTGCCTAGTAAAGTTATTGATGTCTGCAGTCTAGGGCATAATTCTCTCTCTCTCTCTCTCTCTCTCTCTCTCTCTCTTTCTCTCTCTCTCTTTCCCAATCTCTCTCTTACTTACTCTATCTAATCTATCTATCTATCTATCTATCTATCTATAATTTTCTTCTACTCCTTACTCCCCATAACGGCACCTAACATGTGACTGCCAACTCCCGGCTGCTTATTGTGAGTGCTTAAATCGATATTGCAGCAATGTATATAAATCGTTTCCTTGTCCTGCACTGTACTGTACTGTAAGTTTGTGGCGCCATATATATAAAGGAAAATAATAATAAATCTCAAATCTATCTATCCATCTATCTATCTATCTATCTATCTATCTATCTATCTATCTATCTATCTATCTATCTGTCTATCTCATATCTATCCCTCTCATATCTATCTCTTTCTCATATTTATCTATCTCATATCTATCTATCTATCTATCTATCTATCTATCTATCTATCTATCTATCTATCTCATATCTATCTATATATCTATCTATCTCATATCTATCTATCTCATACCTATCTATCTATCTCATACCTATCTATCTATCTCTATATCTCTCTATCTACCTATCATCTATCTATCCATCTTTCGCAAATGTATCTATTTATCTATCTATCATCTATCTCATATCTATCTATCATCTATCTGTATCTATCTATCTATCTATCTCATATTTATCTATCATTTATCTATCTATCTTAGACAATATATATATATATATATATATATATATATTGTCTATCTATCTATCTATCTATCTATCATCTATATGTATTTATCTATCATCTATCCATCTATCTAAAATCTATCTATCAATCATCTATCTCATATCTATCTACCTATCTATCTATCTCACTTTTATCTATCTCTCTATCTCATATCTATCTATCTAATATCTATTTATCTCATATATATCTATTTATCTATATATATATCTCATATCTATCTATCTATCTATCTATCTATCTATCTCTCATCTATCTGTATCAATCTATCCATCTATCTCAAATCTATCTATCATCTATCTCATATCTATATATCTATCTCATATCTATCTCATATCTATCTCATATCTATCTATCTATCTATCTATCTATCTATCTATCTATCATCTATCTTTCTATCTATCTATCATCTATCCATCTGTCTCAAATCTATCTATCATCTATCTGTATCTATCTACCTATCTATCTATCTCACTTTTATCTATCTCTCTATCTCATATCTATCTATCTAATATCTATTTATCTCATATATATCTATTTATCTATATATATATCTCATATCTATCTATCTATCTATCTCTCATCTATCTGTATCAATCTATCCATCTATCTCAAATCTATCTATCATCTATCTCATATCTATATATCTATCTCATATCTATCTCATATCTATCTCATATCTATCTATCTATCTATCTATCTATCATCTATCTTTCTATCTATCTATCATCTATCCATCTGTCTCAAATCTATCTATCATCTATCTATCCATCTATCTCAAATCTATTTATCTCATATCTATTTATCTCATATCTATCTATCGTCTATCTCATATATATCTATTTCATATCTATCTATCATCTAACTCATATCTATCTATCTCGTATTTATCTATCTATATATCTTTTCTTCTATCATATATTTATTTATTAACAGTTTCTTATATAGCACAACAAATTCCGTCGCGCTTTACAATTTGAATAAACATTATACTGGGTTATAAAAGACATTTATAAGGGTAAGAGGGCCCTGCTCACAAGCTTACAATCTATAGGGAAATAGGTGTTGATACACAAGGAGAGGTGCTACATATTGCAAATTGGTCCAGCCCGATTGCAGATGTTCTTGGTGGGCTGTATAATCCAATCACACTGGAAAGTTTGCCTAGGGTTAAGAGAATGTTAAATTGAAGACAGAAGATGTGATAGGTGTTTACTATAAGAAGAGAGTTAGATAGGGAACTATAAAAGGTTAGGTGGGCGGTCCTGGAATCTGATAAGCTTGTCTGAAGAGGTGAGTTTTCAGAGAACGCTTGAATGTTTGGAAACTAGTGGAATGTGTTATTGTGCGTGGGAGGGCATTCCACAGGGTGGGTGCAGCCCAAAAAAGTCCTGTAACCGTGCATGGGAACAAGTAATGCGCGGGGATGAAAGACGTAGATCTTGTGCAGAGCGGAGATGTCGGGATGGAAGATATTTTGAGATAAGTGAAGAGATGTATGTTGGTGTGGTTTGGTGAATAGCTTTATGTGTGAGTGTAAGTATTTTAAATTGAATACGGTAGAAGACCGGCAGCCAATGGAGAGACTGACAGAGTGGATCAGCAGACACTGAGCGCTTGGTGAGAAAGATCAACCTCGCAGCTGCATTCAAAATGAATTGTAGTGGGGAGAGCCTGTTTTTGGGAAGACCAATAAGTAGACTATTGCAATAGTCAATGCGGGAAATTATGAGTGCGTGTATTAGAGTTTATGCAGTGTCTTGCGTAAGATATGGTCGAATTTTGGCTATGTTTTTTAGATGTATGTAACAGGATTTAGAGACAGATTGAATATGGGGAACAAAAGACAGTTCAGAGTCAAGGATGACACCAAGGCAGCGAGCTTGTGGGGTGGGGTTGATTGTCAAGTTGTCAACGGTAATAGAGATATCAGGTTGGTAGCTATTATTGGCCGGTGGAAATATAATTAATTCTGTTTTAGTAATATTAAGTTTGAAGTGGCGAGATAACATCCAAGATGAAATGGCAGAGAGACATTCAGTGACACGGACCAGCACAGATGGTGACAAATCTGGGGAGGATAGGTAGATTTGAGTATCATCCGCATACAGATGATATTGAACACCAAAAGAGCTGATTAGTTTGCCAAGAGAGGTGGTATATATTGAGAAAAGCAGAGGACCTAATACTGAACCTTGTGGTACTCCAACTGATAGAGGTAACGAAGTGGAGGTAGAATTAGAAAAGCGAACAGTGAAAGAGCGATTAGATAGGTAGGATGAGAACCAAGAAAGGGCTGTGTCTTGAAGACCTAGGGATTGTAGTGTTTGTATGAGAAGAGAGTGGTCAACAGCGTCAAAGACAGCAGAGAGATCTAGAAGAATTAGAAGTGAATAATGGCCTTTAGCCTTGGCAGTGACCAGATCATTTACTACCTTAGTCAGTTCTGTCTCAGTGGAGTGTTGGGAACGAAAGCCTGACTGAAGTGGATCCACTAAGTTGTGGGTTTTAAGAAAGTGTGTAAGGCGAGTGTAGGCAAGTCTCTCCAGTAGCTTGGAGGGGCAAGGGAGCTGGGAGATAGGATGGTAATTTGAGAGAGAGTTAGGGGCAGAATTTAGTTTTTTTCAAAATGGGAGTGATCATTGCATGCTTGAACAGTGATGGAAATATACCAGTAGAGAGATTACAGATTTTAGTTAAGTGTGGAATGAGCACAGGAGACAGAGCTTTACTGATTTGTGAGGGTATAGGATCAAGAGGAGAGGTAGTAGAGTAGGAGGATGAGAAGAGTGTAGCTACTTCATCTTCATTAGTGGGGTCAAATGATGAGAACGTGCCACTGGGTTCCGGTAGGGGATTGAACAAGACCCTGGCTGAGGAAGTGCATACCATTTCATTTAGGATATTATCAATCTTGTTCTTGAAATAGGAAGCGAGATCTTGTGTACTGATAGTAGCAGGTGGGTTGGGTGACGGAGGGGTAAGAAGTGATTTAAATGTATTAAAAAGTTGCTTGGGGTTAGAGGTTTGGGCAGAGATAACAGATTGGAAATATATCTGTTTGGCATTATCCAGTGCATTACGATAAGAGTGGTAGATCCTGTTATATGTGAGGAAGTCACTTGGAGTATGAGACTTTCGCCACTGACGTTCTACTTTACCTGAGAGTTTTTGTAGGTGTCTTGTGAATTTGGAATGCCACGGTTGACATCTAAGTCTACGCGGAATGTGATGGGTAGCTGGAGCTACTTCATCAAGGGCTACTTCTAGGGTCTGGTTCAGGTGTGATACAGCAGTCTCAGGAGAAGTGAAACTAGAAATAGGCAAGAGTGATTGTTGCAGAGAGGTGGATAGTTGTTCAAAATTAATAGCATTAATATCTCTGCGGGTTAGAGGAGGTTTGGTGGATCTGCTTGGCATTGAAGTTGAAGTAATGGAGGAGAGTGTGCAGGTGATAAGGTTATGATCTGAGAGAGGGAAAGGAGAATTAGTGAAATCAGAGACTGAGCATAGTCTGGTAAATACAAGATCAAGGCAGTGGCCATCTTGATGAGTAGAGGAGTCCATTGGGAGAGGCCAAGAGACGATGTTAAGGATAGAAGTTTGGAGGCATGAGGGGATTGTGGACTGTCAATGGGGATATTGAAATCACCCATGATGATGGTGGAGATGTCAAAGGATAGGAAGTGAGGGAGCCAGGCAGAAAAATGTTCCAGAAATTGATTGGGTGGTCCAGGTGGGCGATAGATAGCAGCAACTCATAGAGAGAAAGGAGTGAAAGTCCTAATAGAATGTACTTCAAATGATGTAATGTAAGGGATGGTACCTGTGGAATAACTGTATGTAAAAGATTGGGACAGTAGTATTCCTACTCCAGCTCCTTTACTATTACCAGGCCTGGAGGTGTGTGTGAAGTGTAGGCCACCATGTGAGAGTGGTGCAGGAGAGACAGTGTCTGATTGTGTGAGCCATGTTTCTGTTAATGCCAGAAGATTGAGGTTATATGAAATAAAGAGGTCATGGATGGATGTTGCAGACAGAGCGTGCGTTCCATAAGGCACATTTCAGTGTTTTGGAGGGTGATGGGAGGCATGTGATGTGTCTGAGGTTTGCTGGATTTATATTCCGTTGTGAGTAGGGCATGCGGGTAGGGCCTGGATTTGGTGATATGTCAACAGCTAAGAGAAGTAGAAGGAGAGAGATATAAATATAGTTCTGGGTTTTGTATGAAAGTTTTTTATGGTGACAGATTGTGGATGTTATGGTCAATTTAGAAAGATAAGTAAATAGCTCATGTGTGTTCACAAGAGGGGAGTAGATTATTGAGGCTGCAATGTGTACAGTGGGGTGAGCTGCAGGGAGAGTAAAGGATGTAATAGCCTTAGAGAACATGCCATGGAGTGAAATAAGAATGAATAATATTTGGTACACGATGAATAAAAAGAGAAAATCCTTAGAATACAATTACTTATAGTTTGCATTTAGAAATTACCTGCTTTTTGATGTTGTTCAATGTTTGTTCAACTGTTTTTTAACTGTTCATTTTGATACTTTATGCATAGGATACTTCATGCATGGGATGCCCAGCTCTCTAGATCTGACTAGTAAGATATACTGTGGCTGATTAACATAGGCTACATCTGAGACATGTCCAGCTGACCTAAGGTGTTAAATTGCCTTGTGTTTGACTATGTAAACAACAGACCAGCATGCCATCATAAACTATGCTTCACTAACAACAACATCATCACACAAATAGGAAATGACTATTGCAACAATTTAAGATATCACATACATTTAAATAAGTTGAATGAATAAAGTTCAGAGTATGATTGCAGGAGGGTGGAGATCACATACATTTAAATAAGTTGAATGAATAAAGGGCCTTACCAGAGCGCTCGCTCTGAATCAGGGCCCTCCTACCTTTTTTTGGAGCGTCCTCATGGACGCTCGCATAGCTGTGGGTTACCACCCACAGCTAGAGCGAGAGTCCATGATGATGGTCACGATGGTCTTGACCATCGCGACCATCGGGCTTGCGACGGACACCCTGCGGTTGGGTCTCGCTGCCGCAAGCCCTGGAGTGATTTTTGCTCTATCAGAGCCAAAATCACTCCCACTGACATCACTAGTGATGTCAGTGGGGCCGGCTTGAGACGGTAGGCAGTCTCATGGGAATGCCTCCGTCTGGCAGGCACGCCCCCGGCATGCCCACCAAAGGGGGCGTGCTGTCAATCAACATCGACAGCACGCCCCCTTTGGTGCGAGACCCGGAGCGATGGAAATCCCGTCGCTCCCCGGGTCTCGCGCATGCGCATGACGGAGCTCCCTCCGTCGTGCGCATGCGCAGTGGGGAACATCGACCCACTTGCGAGCGTACTGCCGCTCGCAATCGGGTCTGAATGACCCCCAAAGTTCAGAGTATGATTGCAGGAGGGTGGAGATCACATACATTTAAATAAGTTGAATGAATAAAGGGGGTCATTTATTGTATAGCAATTGCAAGATGCTGTTACTGATGCCAACATATTTGTTTTCTCTCATTTCAGGCAATTCAGGATATGGGTGTCAACCCTGGCTTATGACACCTCTGTTTCAGCCACAGACTCCTTCTCAATGAGACGGGTATATCAACTTGGAACTTAATAGAACGCACCTTTGGGCTACTGAAGAGTTGGTTCAGATGACTTGATAAATCAGATGGTGCGCTCCTCTACGCTCCCAAAAATGTTAGTGACATTGTAAATGCATGTTTCACCTGGACAATATTGTGACACACAGCGATGAGCCAGGGATCCCTTTAACATCTGAGCATGTGGTGAAGGCAGAGAAGGGAAGGGAGGTTAGAGAGCTGCTGATCCAGCACTAGTTCAAGTACAAGTCAAGTCCTAAAAATATTGCTCTTTTTTTCTGATGCAAGTTTAGTTATTTTTATTTATTTTTATTTTATCATTTAAAAAAAAAAAAATAGGTTTTACTACTCTAACTAACTATGGGCCTGATTCAGACCCACTCGCGAGCGGCTGTCCGCTCGCAAGTGGGTCGATGGTGTGCACTGCGCATGCGCTCGACGGAGGGAGCGCCGTCGTGCGCATGCGCGAGACGTGACGAGCGAAGGACTTTCCATCGCTCGTTGTGTCTGATCAAAGGGGGCGTGCTGTCGATGTTGATTGACAGCACGCCCCCTTTGGTGGGCGTGCCCGGGGCGTGCCTGCCAGACGGAGGCGTTCCCAAGGGAACGCCTACCGTCTGAAGCCGGCCCCACTGACATCACTAGTGATGTCAGTGGGAGTGATTTTGGCTCTGATAGAGCCAAAATCACTCCTGGCCTTGCGGTTGAAAAACCGAACCGCAGGCTTTCACTCGCAGTTCCGATGGTCGCGATGGTCAAGACCATCGCGACCATCATTTTGCACGCTCGTATATGCTGTGGGCGGTGACCCACAGCTATACGAGCGTCCAGGAGGACGCTCCATATTAATGGAGGTGGGCCCTGATTCAGAGCGAGCACTCTGGTCAGAGCGTCCGGCTCTGAATCAGGGCCAAAGTTCAGAGTATGATTGCAGGAGGGTGGAGATCACATACCTGAGAGATGAGAAAAGAAGATGGTTAGATCCAGATAAATCTAAATTGGTTTTTAACTGTTCATTTTGATACTTTATGCATGGGATGCCCAGCTCAATCGAGCCCAGCTCGATATACAGATATATCTGTATCTATCTATCATCTATCTATCTATCTATCTATCTATCTATCTATCTATCTCATATTTATTTATTTCATATCTATCTATCTCATATCTATCTATCATCTATCTCATATCTATCTATCTATCTATCTATCTATCTCATATTTATCTATCTATATATCTATTTATCTATCATATATCTGTATCTATCTATCTATCTATCTATCTATCTATCTATCTATCTATCTATCTATCTCATATCTATCTATCTATCTATCTATCTATCTATCTATCTATCTATCTATCTCATATCTATCTATTTCATATCTATCTATCTATCTATCTATCTCATATCTATCTATCTATCTATCTCATATCTATCTATCTCATATCTATCCATCTATCTATCTATCTATCTATCTCATATCTATCTATCTATCTATCTATCTATCTATCTATCTATCTATCTATCTATCTATCTCATATCTATCTCATATCTATCTATCTATCTCATATCTATCTATCTATCTATCTATCTATCTATCTATCTATCTCATATCTCTCTATCTCATATATTTTAATCTATCTATCAATCTCATATCTATCTATCTCATATCTATCTATCTATCTATCTATCTATCTATCTCATATCTATCTATCTATCTATCTCATATCTATCTATCTCATATATTTTTATCTATCTATCTATCTATCTATCTCATATGGCCGTCTGCATGTAATTTTTATTCATGTAGTTTATGGTACTTGGTGTTGCTTTGTGACTCGTGCTTATTCACAAAGGTTAGTCAGGGGTGCCGAGAGGGGGGGAAGCGGCTACTAATTAGCCAGGCCTGGGCTTGCCGCCTCCCTCCCTCTTACCTGTCAGCTGAGCAGCCCAGCACAAGCTGCTGTGTGCTAGGCCGCAAAGAGAGACTTACTTGCTGCTGCAGATCAGCATCAGCAGTCTCCTCTGTCTGTGGGGGGTAGCGATCATGCCCCCCCTGGATTTTTGCTGGGCTGAGGGGCTCACAGCACCCCCCCAGCAAGTAGGATTTTTTTCAGCAAGGGGTGTGGCCACGCCTCCCGTGATTAGGCCACGCCCCCTCACCTGGGCACGGGCTACCTCTTAACGGCCCTGGGGTTACTGCATATACCTTAGTGCACGGTTTAAGTAGCGCTGTAGCTATATTCTTTTGCCATTTTTATGTCCCACAGTGGAACGCACGCACTGACGCATTTCTCACTGGGGAACCACTATTTTGATTCAGCAACATGGTGCGCAAGCGTTCCAATTAGAGATGTGTAGTTTGGGTCTCCGGAAAGCTGAATCCACCTGAATTCCTTGAATCTGGACAGATCCGAGTCGCGGTTCTAATCTCCTAAGGAGATCCGGATAAATCTGAGTCGCGGTTCTGATCTTCCCGTGGTTTGGAATTCGGATTTTAAAGCCAAAATTCGGGTTTTGGTTTGCAAAATATACATGATTTTAGCTGATTTTAAATGTCAATATTTCTGGCACGCTTATTGTATATTTTAATGGTGATTTGAGTAATTGGGGGGTGTGTTCACTATTATCAGTACGGGAATATATATGCGTTAGGATTACACTTAGAGGTGACAACGGTCCATACTAAGACCGCAACGTTGATGATGCTTTTTCTTGGTATTGCCCGGTGATTATTTCCAGTGCACCCCATGCATTCCGAGTGCACCCCGTTTTTGCAGTGCAGCAATTGCCATTTTTCTATTTCTCTTTATAAGGAGGCATAGCCATGCCCAGTGGTGTCACTAGGGGGGTTCGGGCCACTCTGGGTGACACCATCCGAGAGGTGACACCAAAATAGCAGAGCCTGGCTGGTTTTACCCGTCGGCGAACAGCGGCGATGGATGATGTGCGCATTCCTACGCTCATTATAGCTACGTCCATGAATAAAATGGTGTTTATATCACTCAATATGTGTTAGTTATTTATCCCATGTACATGTCCTGAGAAGCCAACTGCAGATGAGTCTGCTGGCAAGGGTGAAGGACCGGGGCATTAAGGGTCCACCAGGGAATGTAGTGGTAGGGGCCCAAGCTAAGGGGCGTGGCCAGCTACCAAAGAGGGTGCGGTCAACCACAACAGATCAACTTGGCCAAAACTTAGAGAGGACATGCAATAGTGGGGACAGAGGTGTGTCAGGACCACCCACTCTGATTGGTAGAAGGACTCATCTTGAAACAAATCAAGCACCCAAGTTCATCCATGATCCTGCTCCATACCTAAAGGAGGGGGTGGGGTCCTCAGGCAGTAGGGCCCACCGGCGATTTCCCCTGTACACCTGTGGGCCAGTCCAACCCTGTACTCACTTTCCCGCACTAACGGCACTGCATGCAATGTAGACCCAGCCATGCATATAGAGGGCAGGCATTCCCATCTCTACCTTTGTGCACCTTGCCTTTACCTTTGTGCACCTTGCCTCTACCTTTGTGCACCTTGCCTCTACCTTTGTGCACCTTGCCTCTACCTTTGTGCACCGTGCCTCTGAGCAGCAGGGAGAACACGGGCACCAACACTACAACGCACAGTAGAGACAGCCAGAGGTGAGTATGGCCAGTACATTGCTCTTCTTTATGTTTTTATGGATAACCCTCTAGTAATCTGCACTAGTAATAGTAAAAGGTCAATGCTTCATTTACATCATTGCAACATGTAATCTTTAGAATTGTCTATAAATATATCTTCTGGCGATACTTCGCAATGCAGACAAAATTCTTGGAACTTTTCAGGAAATAAAACTTCCCCCTGAAACCCGCATCATCTTCTGCAGGTGTCCGTACAAGATATTGTGCAACTAAATACTGCATTTCTCTCTGACGGCTTGATTCCAATTTCTTTCCACATTTTTGATAA
The DNA here is from genome assembly GCA_031769625.1 of Taudactylus pleione. Classification (NCBI taxonomy): domain Eukaryota; kingdom Metazoa; phylum Chordata; class Amphibia; order Anura; family Myobatrachidae; genus Taudactylus; species Taudactylus pleione. Next base: position 216,740 of record JAUIMM010001496.1, on the reverse strand, counting down.
CAACTATACAAGATTGGACTGGCCCACAGGGGTACAGGGAAAATCCCTGGTGGCCCCACTGCCTATGGGCCCACCCTCCCCCTCTTCAAAGTGTCAGGTTCCAGACTTCAAATTATAGATTACCCGGAGGAGCACTGATCAACATCGGGCTTGGTTCCCTTCTATAGAAACTAACTAAGATTTGTCTAATGGTTAGCCAAGCATCTGTAGTGGCTGGCCACACCCCCTCTGGTGGATGACCACACCCCTTAAGCAAGGGCCCCCACCACTGCATTCCCCTAGTGGGCCCTTTATGCCCCAGTGCGACACTGCAACTATAGGTCACTCCATCCATTTGTTTTTTATATTTTTACACCCAATATTGTTAACGAGATGATATACAAGCCTTGTGGCTAAAATAGATCATGTAAGAGTAACAGCTTTTCAGCAGACTGTAGCCGTGACCAGACAGCTGTGATGTATACAGATTGGCACTCTGCTAGTGTATTTCCAAACTCACCTAAAATGAAAAATGTCATCTGCTTCCTCTTGCAGAAAAGTACATTTTCTAATAGCGGCATCATGAAGTGTTGTATTTACACCATAAGGCAGCAATGATTAAAGCCCAACTAAAGACCATTTTGGACATGTTTTCACTTGGTGGTCATTTACAGTATTTATAAAGCTACACTTTACGCCTGACCCCTATAGTCTTCTTAATAAAGAATATAGGGGCTTATTCAGAGGTGAATGCAGAAGCGGCCACGGCTGCATCTATCGGCGGTCGCCTGTATTTGACTTTAGGCAGATGCTGCTAGAAATCCTATCCAAAATCTCCAAATTGGGTAGGAGTCTTACGTTATAATTGTACATGTTTTATATGTTGTAATTAGGGGTGAGCGGGTTCGGATTTCTGAAATCCGAACCCCCCCGAGCCCCCCCGATCCGAGTCCGATCCGAGTCAGGCTCGACTTTTCCCGCCTGACTCGGATCTGAAATCGAGGCAAAACGTCATCATCCCGCCTTCCGAGTCACGCGGGTTTTGGATCCTATATAAGGTACCCGCGTTGGCGCCATTTTCTCACTCGGCTGTGGACAGTGAAGAGGGAGGGTGGGAGTTAGGGCTGTGTAGTGTAGTGTAGTGTAGTGCTGCTGTTGTCCACTACTTCAAAGTCCATAGGGGCTGGCTGTGTTGTGCTGTGCTGCTGTTGTTAATAGGGGCTGTGTCCACTACTTCAAAGTCCATAGGGGCTGGCTGGACTGTGTTGTGCAGTCAGTTCTCCATAGGGGCTGTGTCCACTCCAAAGTCCTGTGCAGTGTCCCAGTCCTAAAGAAGTGCTGTAGTGTTGTCCAGGGGGTGCTCTGTCCATCAGGGGTGCTCCCCCCAAGTGCTAAAAAAATAATATATTTTCTGTGTTTGTGAATTGTGTGCGCAGTAGCCGCACGTGCATCAACAAAGTAGTGCCAAGCGTGCGCCTGTGTCATAAGTAAAGGGCCGGCTGGCTTGACCGTTAAGGGTGCTGTAACCCCCGAAAGTACACTCCAGTCCAAACCAAAAAAAAAATTATTTTCTGTGTTTGTGAATTGTGTGCGCAGTAGCCGCACGTGCATCAACAAAGTAGTGCCAAGCGTGCGCCTGTGTCATAAGTAAAGGGCCGGCTGGCTTGACCGTTAAGGGTGCTGTAACCCCCGAAAGTACACTCCAGTCCAAACCAAAAAAAAAATTATTTTCTGTGTTTGTGAATTGTGTGCGCAGTAGCCGCACGTGCATCAACAAAGTAGTGCCAAGCGTGCGCCTGTGTCATAAGTAAAGGGCCGGCTGGCTTGACCGTTAAAGGGTGCTGTAACCCCCGAAAGTACACTCCAGTCCAAACCTAAAAAAATATTATTTTCTGTGTTTGTGAATTGTGTGCGCAGTAGCCGCACGTGCATCAACAAAGTAGTGCCAAGCGTGCGCCTGTGTCATAAGTAAAGGGCCGGCTGGCTTGACCATTAAAGGGTGCTGTAACCCCCGAAAGTACACTCCAGTCCAAACCAAAAAAAAATTATTTTCTGTTTGTGAATTGTGTGCGCAGTAGCCGCACGTGCATCAACAAAGTAGTGCCAAGCGTGCGCCTGTGTCATAAGTAAAGGGCCGGCTGGCTTGACCGTTAAGGGTGCTGTAACCCCCGAAAGTACACTCCAGTCCAAACCTAAAAAAAAATTATTTTCTGTGTTTGTGAATTGTGTGCGCAGTAGCCGCACGTGCATCAACAAAGTAGTGCCAAGCGTGCGCCTGTGTCATAAGTAAAGGGCCGGCTGGCTTGACCGTTAAGGGTGCTGTAACCCCCGAAAGTACACTCCAGTCCAAACCAAAAAAAAAATTATTTTCTGTGTTTGTGAATTGTGTGCACTGTGGCTGCACGTGCATCAACAAAGGAGCAGCGCCAAGCGTGCGCCTGTGTCCCATAAGTAAAGAGCTGGCTGGCTCATTTCTTAAAGGGTGGTGTAACCCACAAAGTGCACTACTCTCCAGCAAAAATAAAATAATATTTTCTGTGTTTGTGTGCGCTTTAGCCGCACGTATATATATCAATATAACATAAATGGAGGACCAAACTTTCTCCGATAAAAATAAAATAGGGAAAGATCAAGAACCTCTTCCTCCTAGTGCTGTTGCTGCTGCTGGGAGTTGTTCATCATCCCAGAGAGGAAGTAGGAACATCACTACTTTTACTAAACAATTGACCCTCCAACAGTCCCTAGCGATGAGGATGAAGTACGACAGCAGTCATCCTGAAGCAAAACGTATAACTGAGGCCTTGACTGCTATGTTGGTGTTAGACGTGCGTCCGGTATCCGACATTAGTGCAGTGGGATTTAGACAATTGATGGAGGTAGTGTGTCCTCGGTTCCAAATCCCGTCTAGATTCCACCTGCATCCTCAAAGCAGCAGCGACAAGCGTGCGTCTGTCTGTTAAAGGGTGGTGACACCCTCAAAGTGTGCTACACAAACAATTAAAATATTGTTCTTTTTTTTTCTGTCTTTGTGAATTGTGTGGGCTGTAGCCGCACCTGCATCCTTAAAGCAGCAGCGACAAGCGTGCGTCTGTCTGTTAAAGGGTGGTGTAACTCTCAAAGTGTTCCAAAAAATAAAAAACTATTTTTTTAATGTGTTTGTGACTTGTGTGCGATGTAGCCACACTTGCATCCTCAAAGCAGCAGCGACAAGCGTGCGTCTGTCTGTTAAAGGGTGGTGACACCCTCAAAGTGTGCTACAGAAACAATTAAAATATTGTTCTTTTTTTTTCTGTCTATGTGAATTGTGTGGGCTGTAGCCGCACCTGCATCCTTAAAGCAGCAGCGACAAGCGTGCGTCTGTCTGTTAAAGGGTGGTGACACCTCAAAGTGTTCTACACAAACAATTAAAATATTGTTCTTTTTTTTTCGGTCTTTGTGAAATGTGTGGGCTGTAGCCGCACCTGCATCCTTAAAGCAGCAGCGACAAGCGTGCGTCTGTCTGTTAAAGGGTGGTGACACCTCAAAGTGTTCTACACAAACAATTAAAATATTCTTCTTCTTTTTTCTGTCTTTGTGAATTGTGTGGGCTGTAGCCGCACTTGCATCCTCAAAGCAGCAGCGACAAGCGTGCGTCTGTCTGTTAAAGGGTGGTGTAACCCTCAAAGTGTGCTCCACAAACAATAAAAATATTCTTTTTTTTTTTCTGTCTTTGTGAATTGTGTGGGCTGTAGCCGCACTTGAATCCTCAAAGCAGCAGCGACAAGCATGCGTCTGTCTGTTAAAGGATTACATCGGTGACAGCATCCAAGTAGGCATGTCAGACCTGTACTGGCAGGAAAAAGAAGCAATTTGGAGGTCCCTGTACAAACTGGCTCTATTTTACCTGAGTTGCCCCCCCTCCAGTGTGTACTCCGAAAAAGTGTTTAGTGCAGCCGGGAACCTTGTCAGCGAAAGGCGTAGGAGGTTGCTTCCACAAAATGTGGAGAAGATGATGTTCATAAAATGAATTATCAACTCTTCCAGGGAGACCAGCCTCCAGAACGTACAGAGGGACCTGTGGTTCCAGCAGGGACGAATTAATACTCTGTGAGGATGAGGATGTACACACTGAAGAGGGTGAGGAATCGGTGGATGAGGAGGATGAGGATGACATCTTGCCTCCGTAGAGCCAGTTTGTGCAGGGACACATTAATTGCCAGCTTGTTTTGTGGGGGCCCAAACGAACCAATCATTTCAGCCACAGTTGTGTGGCAGACCCTGGCGCTGAAATGATTGATTTGTTAAAGTGTGCATGTCCTGTTTATACAACATAAGGGTGGGTGGGAGGGCCCAAGGACAATTCCATCTTGCACTTCTTTTTTTTCTTTGCATTATGTACAGTTTGGGGCCTAGTTTTTCTAACTGCCATCCTGTCTGCCACTGCAGTGTCACTCCTAGATGGGTCACGTGTTTGTGCCGCCCACTCGTGTCGCTTAGCATAGTCATCCAGCTACCTCGGTGCAACCTTTTGGACATGAAAACACTATTGTGAGGTGTGAGGTGTTCAGAATAGACTGGAAATGAGTGGAAATTAAGGTTATTGAGGTTAATAATAGCATAGGAGCAGAGAAACCAACAAATTCTGTGATTTTAGCTGTTTTTATGCTTTTTTAAAAAAAAATACAGATCCAAAACACAAAACCCAGAACCCAAAACACGGAAGGGTGGTTTTGGCAAAACCAATCCAGATCCAAAACACGAAGAAAGATCCAGATCCAAAACCAAAACACAAAACACGAAAAGTGGCCGGTGCACACCCCTAGTTGTAATGTGTAGCAATAGACTGTGCTTAATTCTGAGTGGCACGCAAGTCCAAGTATCTCACTTTTTCTTTTTTCTTTAGCAAACTGCGCTTATAAGCATCACACGCCCTAGTCTGCCTCACCCCCCCTCTCTTTCCTCCCAGGATCACCCACTGAAATCCACGGCTATTGTGTCCAAATTTGTTCCGCATCTCCCGGCGGTAACCATCAGGACGTATGCGCAGTGCGTCACAAACATGGGCAGCTTGCGTGCGATATATCTGCACTGCGTGTACTGCTGAGTCCATAACCTGTTAGAAATAAGCGTGTTAATACCGTACACATATGACAGCAGGTCCAATAACACAGATATGCAGATTTCTAAATAAAAGTCTGTCACACGGCTGCAAGTGTTTAATTCATTTCAGCATGAATCTCAGTGATTGGATGAATACAATTAAAGTGGAACAAGAACTAATGGGGCTCATACATATGTGACTGACTGCCGCAATTCCCCGATTCCCAGAAAGCCTGGGACTGGCTATCTGGGAATTCCAACGGTGAGCGGAGGGGGGGACACAAACTTACCGCATGTGTAGGCAGTGCTGCGCATGCACTGGTTTTACAGATGTAACAGCGCAGCACGGATTCCAGCTGCGGTAAGTTAGTGTAATGAGGGATAACTATCTATTTCCCGGAAAGCTGTCATCAAAAAAATGACAGCTTTTCGGACTAGATAGTTATAGGGAGGAGGAATGATGAATCCTCCGGTAATTAGGTAGAACTGCATGCGAGTTCTAAACCTAATTACCTCAAAGGAAACTTTAGTTATGATGAATAGGCCCCTGTATGTTTTATTTGCTTACGTACAAACAAGCTGGAAAAAAAAAAATTAAATCTGCAATTAGCTGAAAAGACTTTTATTACACACAATCTTTTTGTGCAGGAGAGAAGTCCGGAGTGTGTTGCACAAATGACACTGCGTATGTCCACGGTCACTTTGCACAGGTACCACACGTGACAATACTGTGTGAAACGCACTGAATTTGACCTAATTTATTTTGCCTTGAACAGCATCAAGCCCTTAATGTTTTATAAGCAGTAATTGGGATTTACATGTAGGGCGTAGAAAGCCACGTCGGGCCCGGGGGAGGGCGTGGCCTAATTGGGGGCGTGGCTATGCCCCCTTAGGATAAAAAAAATTAAGAATTTTTGCAACTCGGCACACAAGCACTGTACGCTGGGGAGGGGGGCAACGTGAGACCCTCATTCTGGCACAAAGCCAGGGGGGGGCGCGATCAGGGTGATTGCTCCCCCAACAGTCATAAGAGACTGCAGCGGCTGCTGCACGAGCAATCTCCCACTCCAGCCCAGCACGCAGCAGTGTGTGCTGGGCTGCTGTGAGGTAAGAGGGAGGGGGAGACAAAGGCGCTGCCGCACATATCCGCATCCTCGCTGTTCGCATAATTCTATTACAAAAGACACAAAGCGACATTCGGCCGACAATTCATCAATGTGTAACGTGCAAAAAGTACAGCTTAAAATGAGGAAATCAACCTTTGCCCCATAAAACGTCAAACTAACACTGGGTAACAGTATAGAAGTCTGTTAGGGGACGTACTGTACAGTATTCAAAGGGATTGGGTTAGTACATTTGTGGCAAATGGTTGTAATATGCGTTTTTTTTTCTAACAGTGGGAAAATTATAGAAAGCAATATTTTTTTTGGGGGAAAATACTGTAGTTAAACTGGGGGTACATTAAAATGGGTGTAAGTATATTTTTGTGTCATCAAAGTGCATTTTTTTAAAAATTATAAAAAATACACCTGTCCCATCTATACAGTCCCCGCAAATACCTATCCCAATACTTTACACCCTTTTTTAACACTTTCTACTTTTTCATCCCAAAACCATCATTATTGGGCACATCACCCTAATAAAAATTTGGGGGGGGTTTATTTTGTCATTGTGGGAGTGGGGTGTCCAAGGCGTTCTAACCCAAGTCCCGACATTTTTAGCCAAAAATAGGGGTTTTGCACAATTTTTCACCTGCTCTGAGATGGTGAAAACTTCTCGCCGGTTTTTGTCTATGGAGAATTCGCACTTGTGAAAACCGCAGCTAATAGGATTGCACGATACGCATTTTTGGCGAAAAGTTTGCACAAGTGTAAGCCATACTGCCTACTCTCCCGGGACTGCCGGGAGTCTCCCGAATATCGGGCTGAATCGGGCCAGCTTAGCCCCTCCTCCTGCTTTATAATTGTTGGTAAGCATGGTGTAAGCTTTTTGCAAAACCGTGGCATTTTATCGCAGTCAACTGAATCTGCAGATTAGAGTGTATCTGCTCCTGTGAGAGCGTCAGACGGGTGTGCCACAGGCCGTGGTGCTGGGGAGGGGGTCCGGTTTGTGTACATGGGCAGGCACGCGTTTCACCAAAGCTTGTTCCTGGTTCCCTGATCCCTTTTTTTCCCTCACACATAGAATTAATGGTCTGCAAGCAGCATACAGAGAAGGAAGAGTTGGCGTCACAAGATATAAGTGACACATCTGATCCAATGCATCTCACATTCTCTCTGTTACCTAACTGTACAGACAGCACATAGATCTCCTGCCTGCAACATACCAGAAGGATTACCGGTGCCCTGCAGCCAGTCTGACAGTCAATAAAGCAATACCACATGCCAGATAAAGGAAAGTATTACTCCTTCACCGGTGATACCACGTCTCGTTGCTGAGGAAATGGAGCACTTCTTATATCTGGTTCAGAAGAGATTTTGGGATGAAACATGATATAACTCTGCAGGTGCGAATGGCAGGCTTAGTACATAGATCATCAGACTCATAATTAGAAATAGTATTTTATTTTGTAATTCAAACTCCAGTGCAAAAGTAACATTTCTAGAAGCCTTATACACCTTCTCAGGGTGTATAATTTAATATATAATGCAGGGACATTGTTGCGAAAAAGACCCGTTTGAGCGCTGAAAGGGGTCACTTTTTCGGTCATTTCTGCTCGGTAGCGGCAAGTAGAAATATCAGTGCTGGCGGCAACGCGCATGAATAGAGGAACGATGATGTCACGGAGCCAACCGGTTGCTATAGTAACCTCGATGGTTGCCGAAACAGTCTCCCCGGCAGGCCACTCTGAAACACAAACAGTTGCAGATATTGATAAACCTGCTACTACATAAAGGTTATAAGTAAACACAATAAAGTGAAAAAAGAATGAAAAAAAGAGCATTGATCACAAACACAACCTGTATCAAAGTCCTGTCATAAATGATATGTAGGCAATAAGCCCGTGACTGATTGAGGCCACTGTCAGTCCTTTTCTGTGGGCAAAACAAACAGCCACCACATTCCATGAAGTGGTGGACAAAAATATTAGTTATCGAGAATGATGCATTACTGAGATAGGCTGGATCTATGAACTTCACATACTGTAATGAACATGGTGTTAAATAACTAAGGTAAACAAAGTAACAAAATAAAGTATTACTGAGATAGGCTGGATCTATAAATCTCGTACAATGGACACGGTGTTATGTAACTAAAGTTAGCACTGGCAACAAATTAAATATATTGTAACTATGTGGCATTACTCGGAACTGGATAAATGCAGAATCTTTGCTAGAAAAACATGGACCACATGTGGGTCCTGCAGATATTACTTAATTAAAAACATTCCAATTGAGTTTTTCATTAAGGCCATTAGGTGAAAGAGTGTCCAGTAGGTACATCCATTTAGCATCCAGCCTGTGCAGCTCTGTCTCCACCTCTAAGCGATGCTGGAATATGGTCGATAATTATGTGTCTTAAAGCGGATAACGTATGTGCAAGTTCCATGAAGCGTCTTGAGACAGGATGATCAGAGTCCTTGTTGAGCAGTGCTTGTTTTATGGATGAAGGATGTACCTCCATACGTTCAAGTAGAGATCTGGTGGTCTTGCCTACGTAGTAGTATCCGCATGGACAAATGATAACGTATACAATATACATTGAAGTACAGCTCAATATATGCTTGATGTTGTAGCTAATGTCCTTTTGTGAATGTTTAAAGGAAGAGCCTGTTATCATATTATTACAGGTGGTACAATTCAGGCATTTGCAGCAGCCTGATTTTTTTTATAGAAAATGAGAGGCAGTTGAAGATGATTCCAATCAGGGGCTGGCTGGCAACTTTTAGCCTGGGGGGCAAATGCATGCAGGCGGCCCTGGCAGAGGAGTAGCGTGTAGCCAGGGTGCCCGAAGAACGTGCGTGCGCGAAAGGACCCCCTTATGCAGGCTTCCAGTAGTGCCCCCAGTAGTGATCCCCCCTATGCAGTGCCCCTTATACAGTGCCCCCAGTAGTGGTCCTCCCTGTGCAATGCCCCTTGTGCCCCCAGTAGTAAGTGTTACGTTCTGGGTTATTTGTGGACCCGGGGTGGTAGCAGGAGCGATCACAGAAGCAGATTTGTAAATAAAACTAGGATTTTTAATAAGTGCTCGAGTGGACATATAATGTGGCAGTAAATAAAAGTCCAGGAAAATATAAATGTGCACAAAAGTTCTGTGGTGGGAGCAAAAGGGTTAATGTCCAGGTAGAAACAATTAGAGCAGTCCAGGTGTGCAGGTAGTGAAACTGAAAATAAACAAGCCAGGTTTGCAGATGGTGAAACTGAAAATAAACAAGCCAGGTTTGCAGATAGTGAACTGAAGTGCAGGATGTCAGCAGGCTCAGGCACTCAGGTATGGGCAAGGGTGATGGAGGTAGCGGGGTAGTCCAGTGGGAACTAGGAGCTGACAGGCAGACTGGCAGACAGCGGATTCACAGGAACAGGAAAGCACAGAGAACTCCCTCTCAGCTAGGCTGAGATACACGTTGCACTGGCAAAGAAGGAAGGCACTGACCCTTCCTAAATACCCCATGCCATGCTGTTACTGGCTGGAGGGAACATGTGACTCACCAGGATTGGCCAGCCGCATCACATGGCCAGAAGGCAAGATGGCAGCGCCCATGCCAAACGGAATGGAGACGCCGCCAGGCCTTACCAGCGCAGAGTGACAACAGGCCCGCACAACAATGCGTGCAGCCAAAGCCCCCCGCCAGACACCAGCTCCGCCACCAGACAGCCCGCGCCACAATGACCTCACAGGTAACACTCGCCTAGCGCCATGCTGAAATACCCTGGCCGTGACAGTACCCCCCCCTTTTGGGGTGGCCTCAGGACACTCACCAGGCTTCTCCGGATGGGCAGAATGGAATCTCCTGATGAGCGTGGGAGCGTGGACATCACGAGCATCGGTCCAGCAGCGTTCCTCTGGACCATAACCTTTCCAGTCCAGCAAATACTGTAGATGACCTCTGCGTAGACGAGAGTCCAAGATCTGGGCGACCTCAAACTCAACTCCTCTCTCCGTCTGGACTCGAGGAGAAGCAGGTAGAGCACTATGGAATTTATTCAGGACCAGGGGCTTCAATAAGGAAATATGGAAGGAATTAGGGATTTTTAGGTATGGGGGTAACTGTAGACGATAGGCCACTGGATTAATGACTTCTGTTATGGAGAAGGGACCGATGAAGCGTGGTGCAAATTTCATAGAAGGAACCCTCAGACGAAGATTCCGGGTGGATAACCAGACCTGGCTTCCAACTTGCATGCGTGGAACTATTCTACGCTTCTTATCGGCCTGGGTCTTATAGCGAGAGGATGCCTTCAACAAATCAGACCGTACTTGAGTCCAGATGGCAGCAAAATTCCGCACCGTGTCCTCCACGGCCGGAACATCGAAAACAGGCAGGCTTCGGAATTCGGGAACACGAGGATGAAGGCCATATACAACCTGAAATGGCGTTTGGTTAGTTGACGAGTGGTAGGAAGCATTATGTGCAAACTCAGCCCACGGCAGCAAGGCAGCCCAATTGTCCTGGGAAGATGACATAAAAATTCTTAAGAAAGTCTCTAGATCTTGATTAACTCTCTCGGTGGAGCCGTTGCTTTGCGGATGGTAGGCCGTGGAAAAGTTTAACTTCACTTGAAGAACAGAACACAAAGCCCTCCAGAATTTTGCAGTAAACTGCACACCACGGTCAGAGACAATTTCAGCAGGAAGGCCGTGTAGACGAAATATGTGTTGGACAAACAACTGTGCCAGGTCAGGGGCAGAAGGTAACTTCTTCAACGGTATATAGTGGACCATCTTAGAAAATCGGTCTATTACAACCCAGATAGTGTTGAAACCTTGAGAGACTGGCAGGTCTGTGACGAAATCCATGGAGAGATGCGTCCATGGACGTGATGGAGTAGGTAATGGAAGCAATTCCCCAGCTGGAGCTTGTCGTGATGATTTATGCTGGGCACAGGAGGAGCAGGAAGAGATAAACTCCATTATGTCTGCCTTCATAGAAGGCCACCAATAGTGTCTTTTCAGGAACTCCAAGGTCTTCCGAGTGCCTGAGTGCCCTGCGAAGCGAGAGGAATGTGCCCAAGTGAGAAGCTGCTTCCTTAATTCCGGGGCCACAAATGATTTTCCCGTAGGAGGCTGAAGTTGTAATGCGGCGAAAACTCTTGATTCCAAGACAGGGGTATTGCTTTGATTTTCAGATTGATCATCACAGAGGAGAGATCTCGATAGGGCATCAGCCTTCTGATTAAGTGCTCCAGACCGAAAGGTCAGGGTGAACTGAAACCTGGCAAAGAATATTGCCCAGCGGGCCAAACGAGGACTCACACATTGGAGGTTTTTGAGAAATAGGAGATTTCTATGGTCCGTAAATACAGTAAATGGAAACTTGGCGCCTTCTAGCAAATATCTCCATTCTTTCAACGCCAACTTTACGGCTAGTAGTTCTTGCTCACCTATGGCGTAGTTCCTTTCGGCAGGAGAGAATTTTTTAGAAAAGAACCCACACGGATGGACTCGGTTGTCCTCATAACGTTGAGACAAGACTGCTCCCACAGCTTCAGATGATGCATCTACTTCCAACAAAAAAGGCCTGTCCAGATCTGGTTGTCGAAGGACTGGTGCTGAGATGAAGGCCTGTTTTAGAAGATGAAAGGCAGACTCTGCCTCAGGTGACCATTGGGCAGGATTAGCACCTTTGCGGGTCAAGGCTGTAATGGGAGCCAGCAGTGTAGAAAATCCCTTAATGAAGCGTCTATAATAATTGGCGAAGCCCAACAATCTCTGGATGGCCTTCAGTGTCTGAGGTCGGGTCCAATCCAGAATTGCTTGTACCTTCTTGGGGTCCATTTCTAAACTGGAGCCAGATATTATATAGCCGAGAAAAGGTACACTGGGCACTCCAAAGACGCACTTCCCCAGTTTGCAGTAAAGGTGGTTTTCTCTCAAACGGGTCAGTACCTTCTTAACATGTTCTTGATGTTTAGCCACAGAGGGTGAAAAAATCAGTATGTCATCCAGATAGACAACAACCGAAACATATAACAGATCCCGGAAAATCTCATTAACGAAACTTTGAAAGACAGCAGGGGCGTTACATAATCCAAAAGGCATTACTAAATACTCGAAATGTCCATCTCTGGTATTAAAAGCGGTCTTCCATTCATCGCCAGCTCGGATACGAATGAGGTTGTAAGCCCCTCTTAGATCTAATTTAGAAAAAATGACAGAGCCCTTGACCCTATCAAACAACTCAGTAATCAGGGGAAGAGGGTATCGATTTTTTACAGTAATGTCATTAAGGCCTCGATAATCGATACATGGTCTTAGACCACCGTCCTTCTTGCCAACGAAGAAAAACCCAGCTCCGGCAGGTGAAGTAGAGGGGCGGATGAACCCCTTTGCCAGGTTGTCCCGGATGTACTCGGTCATGGCTTGAGTCTCAGGCAAGGACAGCGGATAGGTACGACCACGAGGTGGCATCTTATCAGGTATCAATTCAATTGGACAGTCCCACTCCCTATGAGGGGGTAAGATATTTGCTTGTTGTTCAGAAAAAACATCGGCAAACATCTGATATTCCTTGGGAATGGCAGAAGAAACTAATGAAACTGTCTTTCTCACAGGTCGAATTTTTGGAAGACAGGATTTCTGACAGTCCATACCCCATGACAGAATCTGCATAGAACTCCAATCAATCCTGGGATTATGTTTACGTAACCAGGGTAGACCAAGAACAATTTCTTGAGAGGCCTCTGATATCACCAGGAATTTTAAGGACTCAGAATGAAGTGCCCCAATTCGGACCAATACAGGTTGAGTCTCTTTGGTGACTATCCCATTAGTCAGAGGGCGTCCGTCTATCGAGGTCAGAGAGATAGCATGGTTGAGAGTCAAACAAGGTATCTGAAATTTATCAATGAAACTAGACGTTATGAAACTTCCGGCTGCTCCTGAGTCGATTAGAGCAGTAGCAAAGACAGGTTTGGGTTTAAGATCCAAGGCTAGGGTAATCATGAAATCTTTAATTTTTGGAGACGGGTTCATAACTCCTAACTTGATGTCTCCAGGGTCAGTTAGGATTTGGCATTTCCCGGTTTACGGGGACAGGAGATCAGCAGGTGACCAGACTCTCCGCAGTACAGACAGAGGTTCTTTTGCATTCTTCTCTGCCGTTCTTCTTTGGAGAGGTGTGTATGATTCACCTGCATAGGCTCCTCTTCAGTGGGAGAAGGAATGGGACGGGTAGAAATGGAGGGGGTAAATGACCTTTGCCGGTCAGTTCTGTTTTTTTCAGCCTGATGTTCCCTGAAGCGTAGGTCAACTTTGATACACAATGAAATCATGTCGTTCAGATTAGTAGGAAGCTCTCGAGTGACTAGATCATCCTTTAGTCGGTCTGACAACCCATGCCAGAAGGCCGAGGTGAGGGCTTCCTCATTCCATTTGAGCTCTGATGCTAAAATTTGAAATTGCACGGCATATTGACTGACAGGACGGACCCCTTGCCTCAGTGTCATGATGTTTGATGATGCTGATACAGTACGCCCAGGTTCATCGAAAATCCTCCTGAAGGATGACACAAAGCCTGCGTAATTATCCAGCAGTGGATCTGAGCGCTCCCAGAGTGGGGAAGCCCATTCCAAGGCCTGGCCGGATAACAGAGAGACTATATAAGCCACTTTAGTTCTTGCAGTTGGAAAGTTGTCAGGCTGCAGGGTAAAATGTATGTCACACTGATTTAGGAATCCTCGGCAGAGTTTAGGATTGCCGTCAAATTTATTTGGTAAAGGAAGACGTAAGCGGGGAGATGATCTGCCTCCTGTATTCCCAGACGCTGATGCGGATGTAGTTGCTGGTATTTCAGGGGTAGAAAAGGAAGTTTGCAAACTATCCTGTCGCTTGGACATCTCTTGCAGAAATTTAGCCATCTGATGCTGCATGTTTTCCAGATTTTCTAATCGACCAGAAATGCACCTGAACAAATCCACTCCTGACTCCTGATCCGTGGCCGGCTCCATGGGGCCAGTGCAAACTGTTACGTTCTGGGTTATTTGTGGACCCGGGGTGGTAGCAGGAGCGATCACAGAAGCAGATTTGTAAATAAAACTAGGATTTTTAATAAGTGCTCGAGTGGACATATAATGTGGCAGTAAATAAAAGTCCAGGAAAATATAAATGTGCACAAAAGTTCTGTGGTGGGAGCAAAAGGGTTAATGTCCAGGTAGAAACAATTAGAGCAGTCCAGGTGTGCAGGTAGTGAAACTGAAAATAAACAAGCCAGGTTTGCAGATGGTGAAACTGAAAATAAACAAGCCAGGTTTGCAGATAGTGAACTGAAGTGCAGGATGTCAGCAGGCTCAGGCACTCAGTTATGGGCAAGGGTGATGGAGGTAGCGGGGTAGTCCAGTGGGAACTAGGAGCTGACAGGCAGACTGGCAGACAGCGGATTCACAGGAACAGGAAAGCACAGAGAACTCCCTCTCAGCTAGGCTGAGATACACGTTGCACTGGCAAAGAAGGAAGGCACTGACCCTTCCTAAATACCCCATGCCATGCTGTTACTGGCTGGAGGGAACATGTGACTCACCAGGATTGGCCAGCCGCATCACATGGCCAGAAGGCAAGATGGCAGCGCCCATGCCAAACGGAATGGAGACGCCGCCAGGCCTTACCAGCGCAGAGTGACAACAGGCCCGCACAACAATGCGTGCAGCCAAAGCCCCCCGCCAGACACCAGCTCCGCCACCAGACAGCCCGCGCCACAATGACCTCACAGGTAACACTCGCCTAGCACCATGCTGAAATACCCTGGCCGTGACAGTAAGCCCCTTATATAGTGCCCCCAGTAGTAGTCCCCCCCTTGTAGTGCCTCCAGTAGTGGTTCCCCCCTTGTAGTGCCTCCAGTAGTGGTTCCCCCCTTGTAGTGCCCCCAGTAGTAGTAGTCCCCCCCTTGTAGTGCCTCCAGTAGTGGTTCCCCCTTGTAGTGCCCCCAGTAGTAGTAGTCTCCCCCTTGTAGTGCCCCCAGTAGTAGTAGTCCTCCCCTTGTATTGCCCCCAGTAGTAGTAGTCCCCCACTTGTATTGCCCCCAGTAGTAGTAGTCCCCCCCTTGTAGTGCCACCAGTATTAGTAGTCCCCCCCCTTGTAGTGCCCCCAGTAGTAGTAGTCCTCCCCTTGTATTGCCCCCAGTAGTAGTAGTCCCCCACTTGTAGTGCCCCTAGTAGTAGTAGTCCCCCCTTGTAGTGCCCCCAGAAGTAGTAGTCCTCCCCTTGTATTGCCCCCAGTAGTAGTAGTCCCCCACTTGTATTGCCCCCAGCAGTAGTAGTCCCCCCCTTGTAGTGCCCCCAGTATTAGTAGTCTCCCCTTTGTAGTGCCCGCCCCTCCCCCAGTAGACACAAGTAATAAAAAACAAACAAAAAACACTTACCTGAATCCCCGCTCCCGCGTCGCCATCCGCTCCTCCGTCTGTCCTCCCGGGCCGGGCCGCTCTGCATTATGGGAGAGACGTCATGATGTCATGACATCATGACGCCTCTCCCATTGCCCACTGCGGGAGCCGGAAGATGGAGCGGCTCCTGCAGTGGGCGCAGCAGCAGCTAGTGAGAGTCTGACAGACTCTTATTGGCTGCTGATCAAAACAAACACACAGCTGCCGGAGCCGGCGGCTGTGTGTTAGTCACTTGTGTAGCGCTGACCGAACTCCGTCCGGTCAGCGCTACACACGCGTTGCAGTCTGAGTCACAGTGACACAGACTGCCCGCGGCCCGAATGACGCTGCGGCCCGGGGGGCACATGGCACCCTGCCCCCCGACCCAGCCCGCCACTGATTCCAATAATTTTGTGATGTCCGTGTGGACTACCATGTCTCTAATATTGCGTCCACGGGTGAAACGGGCCATTGGAGTTTTATTTCTGAAGCAAGGTATTTCTTTATCTGAAGCCACAAGGCTTTGCTGGCTCTTTGTACCACTGAACTAGCTGTGGGGAATTCCATTTTCCATGGTATTCTTTCTTTTTGTTTTTTGATGGAAGGTTGTAGTAGGGTTTCTCTATTAATCAGGAGTACTTCTGATTTTTGCTTATTAAGAGTCTTTAAGTCATATCCCCATGCCACAAATTTGTTGAGATTTGTATATATAGTATTTAGAAAAGAAGGCTCTCAAAACTTATCTTATGGAAAATACATCTTGGCCCTGGACAATTAATGAGTTAATGAGAGTTCCTGCTGAAAAATATCAGTGTATAGATATATATATATTGATATATTATAGTGTGTATAATACACCCCCCCTGCAGCAGGCTGCCATGTTAGGATGGGGGTGTTTCTCTAACTCAGCGGGTAGACTTGCTCTGTGTGGAACAGTGGTGTTGTACACACAGGCAGGACCTGTGTTACTAATGTTACTTATCACAGTATATTATGGCAACACTGATCAATGTATTTTACCTCCATGGACTCCAAAGAATAGCATTAAACATTTGTAAGATAATTAAACGACAGTCGCTAACGGAGTAATTGAGCCAGAGTTGCAGGCTCTCCCGCAATTGCTGGGAGGCTCCTGAAAATCAGATGGTGCTTCTGCTCCCCCCACCCCCCCGTCCCCCTGGTCCGGTAAAAGAGGGAAAGTCTCCTGGAAACATGCACCAAAGTTTATGGTGAGTACATATGGACAGACGGAATGGGTATGAAATCCCAGCAGGCGGGATGCGTGCTGTCAATATACCGACAGCGGCATCCAGATGCTCAGGATCCTGACAACCCTCTGTTTCTACATCCTAACACTAAGCCTCCCCCCCACTCTATCCTAAACCTAACCCTCCCCCCAGTGGTGCCTAACCCTAACCTCCCCCTCCCCTAGCCTAACCCTTACTAAATCCCCCATCCCGTGACTCCTAAACTCAACTCCCCCCCCCACCCGCGGCTAAGTCCTAACCAGACCCGCTGTACTTACGTTCGGCATCCTGGCTGTCGGGATTCCGGCGCAGGGTAGTGGCATTCTGGCATCGTGATTTCTTCAGCCGGGATGCCGCATGTCGGTATAATAACTACATCCCGGACAGACAGACTTAGCTGATAAGAACATAAGAGTCTGTAGTAATTGGGAAACAGAGGCCCTGATTCAGAGCCGGACGCTGTGACAGAGTGCTCGCTTTGAATCAGGGCTGGTCATTTTTTTTAGAACGGCCTCCTGGCCGCTCGCATAGCTGTGGGTGACCACCCACAGCTATAGCGAGCGGCCATGATGATGGTCGCAATGGTCAAGACCATCGCGACCATCGGGCTTGCGACGAGACCCTTGTGGTAGGGTCTCGCGCCCGCAAGCCCCAGAGAGCTTTCGGCTCAAACAGAGCCGAAAGCTCTCTCACTGACATCACTTGTGATGTCAGTGGGGCCGCCCCCAGACGGTAGGCGTTCTCATGGGAACACCTCCATCTGGGCAGCCACCCCCCCGGCCCGCCCACCAAAGGGGGCGTGCTGTTACTCAACATCGACAGCACGCCCCCTTTGGTACGAGACCCGGAGCGACGGATTGCCCGTTGCTATCTGGGTGTCGCGCATGCGCACGACGGAGCCGGCTCCGTCGTGCGCATGCGCTCTGGGCCACCATTGATCCGGTTGCGAGCGCTCAGCGCTTGCGACCGGGTCTGAATCAGGCCCAGAGTTTACTGAAACTTGTGTCTCCATAAGGATAGAGCAGGAGGATAACAAGCAGAGCCGAGGTCAAACAGGACATTATTTGAGGCCTATTGCATGAGCACAATGTCTTCTGCCGACAATGGTTGTGTGAGAGCCAAGGATTGGAATATTACTTTAGTGATCGCAGGGTAACACAGGTGCAGCAATCAGCAATGAGATCCCATAAACAAAGCAAGGATTGCCAGCTTGAAAGCTTTAAAATGTTATATATTTTGGTGTCAGTGACAATTGGAAGACGGGGCCTGATTCAGACCCGGTCGCAAGCGCTGAGCCTTCGCAACCGGGTCGATGGTGGCCCAGTGCGCATGCGCGAGACCCGGATAGCGACGGGCAATCCGTCGCTCCGGGTCTCGTACCAAAGGGGGCGTGGTGTTGATGTTGAGTTCTATGCCATCAATGGGTGAAACATGCTAATGTTCTTCTTTCATCGTCCCACCCACATCACATCGCTTATCCAAGGCCCTTCCCTGACTAGCCCGCCGCCTTCCGGTGACCAAAAGCAGCGATGCCCTGCGATTGTTTAAACCATCGATGGTTCAGTGACATCATTGTAAAACACCAATGGTAGTACTCTCAATGGCCATCCCTAGAGCTAATAAAGTGGGAAGGAGAGATTCCACGTCCTTCACAATTACCCACCCCACCTCTCCCCCCTCTTACAGTTGCCCATAAATATGTCATATTCTGGGAATCAGTCAACGGCAATAAGAAAAAGTGCAGGATGTCTTAGTTTCCTGTATCTGTAAGTAATTGTGTTCCTTGTCATTATTATGTGAGGTTACCCAGCTGAATACTATACTGTGCATCCTATGTGTACTGTATATCGTATATCAGGTGCATTATGTTTTGTAACTTGAGTTTGAAGGTGTCACTCTGAGGGGGAGATTAAATAAAGCTTGGAGAGAGATAAAATTGGAGATAAATAGCACCAACCAATCAGCTCCTAACTGTCACTTTACAGGCTGTGTTTGAAAAATGACAGTTAGGAGCTGATTGGCTGGTACTATTTATCTCCTATTTTATCTCTCTCCAAGCTTTATTAAATCTCCCCCTGAGTGCCTCTGTATTTGCAGGCGTGCGCCTGTTTGTCTGCCTGGCACATGACATGGAGCACACCCAACTCCCGGAACTGCCCCAGGAAGATCCGTCTGCTCCTTACTTTTAATATACGACCCACATATCTCTCAGCGCATTATTTGTCCTGAAACTACTGGGTGTTAAATACGTTGCTGAAGAGAAGAAAGTAAAGCTGTCTTCCCCGTCCATTCACCTCATGTGTATACTGTAATCTCAGTTCCCTCAAATGAAACCCTGACTTTGTATTAGGGAGCAAAATCAGGCAAAATACATCCCCCATCCTGGCAAAATCTTCCGCCTCCAGCAGGGCGCATTAATCTTAGGGCCTGATTCAGGTTGGA
Source organism: Taudactylus pleione (assembly GCA_031769625.1). Taxonomy (NCBI): domain Eukaryota; kingdom Metazoa; phylum Chordata; class Amphibia; order Anura; family Myobatrachidae; genus Taudactylus; species Taudactylus pleione. The sequence continues at coordinate 197,480 of JAUIMM010001496.1, read as the reverse complement.
TCGCAATTGCGACAGCGTACGCAGACGGCCGACTGTTGCATCCTGCACATGCATATGCATCGCAGTCCGCGAATGCCTCACTGCGATCGGGACTGTTATCGCAGTGACTACGCAGACCCATCGCAGAGTTATTGACAGGAAGTACCCAGGGACGTATCTATAATGGGTACAGAGTGTGCGGGGAACACGGGCCCCTGGGTCCAGGGGGACCCCGCACCGCACACCCTGCTCCCATAGCATTACTTACCTCTCCGGAGCCCGCGTTGGCGCGGGGGTCCAGCGCTGTAAAAATGACTGGAAAATGGCCGCCGTGGCCATTTTCCCGGTGACCAGCGCATACTCTATAGACTCTGGGCGCACTCTAGTGCCCAGAGTCTATAACTGGCACTGGCCGTGCACAGCTCAGTGCGCCCCCAGCCGCTCGACAGAGAGGAGGGGGCCCGTGCCGGAGACTGCACACGGGCCCCCTCCTCTCTAGAAATGTCCCTGGAAGTACTGTTTGGGGGTGGTGACTGGGGGAGGTCAGAGAAACACAGACGTGTCAGTGCGTTTGAACGCCATTACAGGGGCATGCATAAATTAGCCACTGCGATGGCATGCGCAGCCTGAGCTCTCATTGCGTACTGGATGGTTAGCAATTTCTGAGTAAGGTCAGAGCTTGTGCAAGTGTGCGTGAGGCTGCGATGGTACTCACTGTTACCGATGGTTTTGCAGTCTTGCTAAGTATTATGGTTGTGAGTAAAGTAAGGTGGGCGTCCTTATGTTGTGCTGCGACGGCAAAGCAAATGCGGAGGGTTAACTTATCTTCGCAGTGAGACTGCGTGCAGAATCGCAGTGGCAATCGCACTTGTGATCCATACTGAATCAGGCCCTTAGCCCGCAATGTCACATGCTTCATACCTTTATAGATCCCTTCCCTGCGATCACAGATGAGAGTTAAAAGTGTTTGGTGCAAAGATCGCAAACTTGCTGACCACTGTGCAACGCTGTCATTTGCAGCACCAGGTATGTAATCATTATGATGTGAATCACGTCATGACGCCCGCCGAACTGCCAACTTCACTGGGGAAGAGAATGGGATATAGGAGGCTGGTCCATTCTTCCAGGAGTTCCAGATAACCTGCGGAAATTCTAGAGTCTCCTGAACCATCCAGGGAGATTAGGCCAGTACGACTTGCTTAGCAATATATATGGGGGCATTTATACAAGTGTGTGTCTTGCGCGTTTCTGGGCACCTTGTGAAAGAAAGAAGGGTGGCTAATAAAGGTATGACTAATTCTTCTGTCATTCATAAATGATGGAGATAGTTATTCTCTCCTAATTTACTATAATACCTGTTTATACGCAGAACCGTGGTGATGCACTGGCAGCCTGTCTGCGGCCATTTGGCGGTGGAGCGGGGCCGGCGTTTTGCAGTGTCCCAGAAAACTTGGCTGTGTTGGTCCCATTTTCTGGATCAAATGAAGCCAGCCACTCAAGGACATTCACAGAGTTGTCCTGAAGCCACTCCTTTGATATCTTGGATCTGTGCTTAGGGTCGTTGTCCTGCTGAAAGCTGAACCGTTGCCCCAGTCTGAGGTCAAGAGCGCTCTGGAGCAGGTTTTCATCCAGGATGTCTCTGTACATAACTGCATTCATCTTTCCCTCTATCCTGACTAGTCTCCCAGTTCCTGCCGCTGAAAAACATCCCCACAGCACGATGCTGCTACCACCATGCTTCACTGTAGGGATGGTATTGGCCTGGTGATGAGCGGTGCCTGGTTTCCTCCAAACATAATGCCTGGCATTCATGCCAAAGAGTTCAATCTTTGTCTCATCAGACCAGAGAGTCCTTCAGGTGCATTTTTGCAAACTCTAGGCGGGATGCCATGTGCTTTTTACTAAGGAGTGGCTTCCATCTGGCAACTCTACCATACAGGCCTGGTTGGTGGATTGCTGCAGAGATGGTTGTCCTTCTGGTTCTCCTCTCTCCACAGTGGAATGCTGTAGCTCTGAAAGAGTGACCATCAGGTTCTTGGTCACCTCCCTGACTAGGGCCCTTCTACCCCGATCTCTCAGTTTAGACGGCCGGCCAACTCTAGGAAGAGTCCTGGTGGTTCCGAACTTCTTCCATTTACGGATGATGGAGGCCACTGTGCTCATTGGGACCTTCAAAGCAGCAGATATTTTCTGTACCTTTCCCCAGATTTGTGCCTCGAGACAATCCTGTCTCAGAGGTCTACAGACAATTCCTTGGACTTCATGCTTGGTTTGTGCTCTGACATGTACTGTCAAGTGTGGGACCTTATATAGACAGGTGTATGCCTTTCAAAATAATGTCCAACCAACTGAATTTACCACAGGTGAACTCCAATTAAGCTGTGGGAACATCTCAAGGATGATCAGTGGAAACAGGATGCACCTGAGCGCAATTTTGAGCTTCATGGCAAAGGCCGTGAATACCTATGTACATGTGATTTCTTAGTGTTTTTTTTTAATTCAATTTGCAAAACTCTAATTCTGTCATTCATAAATGATGGAGATAGTTATTCTCTCCTAATTTACTATAATACCTGTTTATACGCAGAACCGTGGTGATGCACTGGCAGCCTGTCTGCGGCCATTTGGGGGTGGACCAGGGGTGGCGTTTTGCAGTGTCCCAAAAAACATGGGGGAACACTATGGGTACCCCCATTTTAGCCTTTATTTGAAAGTCAGGGATTTAAATAGCCACAGCAGGTTTTTTTTCCCGACATTGAAGAAGTGATGCAGAAGAGCACTTAGGTTATTTTTTTCGTTTTTTTAAGTGGTCCCATCAAATTTGGGGTACATGAAAATGGGTATTAGCATATTTTGATGTCCCGAAAGTCAGTTTTTAAAAATTCTGCATTTGTGCACCTGCCGCTAATAATCTATTCTAGAATACACCTGCCGCTAATAATCTATTCTAGAATACACCTGCCGCTAATAATCTATTCTAGAATACACCTGCCGCTAATAATCTATTCTAGAATACACCTGCCGCATACTTGCAGAATAGTCCTGAACCTATTTCCATTTTTTTTTCACCCCAATTTTTTTATTCATTTTTTGGGGTGTCCCTATTTTTTTTGCTGAAACTTTTTTTTGACACAGTTCTTTTTTAAATGTCAGTCCCAGGGGTGCAGGCTATTTTTTTTTTAAGCCTGCACCCCTAAACCCCAATTCGGCACTTTTTTTCGACACCTATTCAATGGTGAAAAGTTATCCCCGTTTTTTATCAAAGACTTTTCAAAACTGCGATACGTCTTTGATATTGAATACAGTGTAAAACTAAAACCTGCGATAATGACATCATAGCTCCGATATTAACGCAAAAACGATGTTATCGCACCCATATTGAATACCCCTGCTAGCCTGTAAAGTGACGGTTAGGAGCTGTGTGGCTGGTACTTTATCTCCATCCACTTTATCGCTTACCAAGGCTTAATACATAATACATTTAATTTGGAGGAATCTTGAACTGTCACAAAACTGACAATCTAAATGAATGCAGCTAAATGTAAAAGGTATTTGTTTAACGTCTTCCTATGGTGCATTACAGATGTCTGCATTACACACAGCACCCCTCACTGTGTTTAAACTAGGGGTGTGCACCGGCCACTTTTCGTGTTTTGTGTTTTGGTTTTGGATCTGGATCTTTCTTCGTGTTTTGGATCTGGATTGGTTTTGCCAAAACCACCCTTCCGTGTTTTGGGTTCTGGGTTTTGTGTTTTGGATCTGTATTTTTTTGAAAAAAAGCATAAAAACAGCTAAAATCACAGAATTTGTAGGTTTTTCTGCTCCTATGCTATTATTAACCTCAATAACCTTAATTTCCACTCATTTCCAGTCTATTCTGAACACCTCACACCTCACAATAGTGTTTTTATGTCCAAAAGGTTGCACCGAGGTAGCTGGATGACTATGCTAAGCGACACGAGTGGGCGGCACAAACACGTGACCCATCTAGGAGTGACACTGCAGTGGCAGACAGGATGGCAGTTAGAAAAACTAGGCCCCAAACTGTACATAATGCAAAGAAAAAAAGAGGTGCAAGATGGAATTGTCCTTGGGCCCTCCCACCCACCCTTATGTTGTATAAACAGGACATGCACACTTTAACAAATCAATCATTTCAGCGCCAGGGTCTGCCACACAACTGTGGCTGAAATGATTGGTTCGTTTGGGCCCCCACAAAACAAGCTGGCAATTAATGTGTCCCTGCACAAACTGGCTCTACGGAGGCAAGATGTCATCCTCATCCTCCTCATCCACCGATTCCTCACCCTCTTCAGTGTGTACATCCTCATCCTCACAAAGTATTAACTCGTCCCCACTTGAATCCACCACCACAGGTCCCTCTGTACGTTCTGGAGGCTGGTCTCCCTGGAAGAGCTGATAATTCATTTTGATGAACATCATCTTCTCCACATTCTGTGGAAGCAACCTCCTACGCCTTTCGCTGACAAGGTTCCCGGCTGCACTAAACACTCTTTCGGAGTACACACTGGAGGGGGGGCAACTCAGGTAAAATAGAGCCAGTTTGTACAGGGGCCTCCAAATTGCCTCTTTTTCCTGCCAGTACAGGTATGGACTGTCTGACATGCCTACTTGGATGCTGTCACCGATGTAATCCTCCACCATTCTGTCAATGGTGACAGTATCATATGCAGTGACAGTAGACATGTCAGAAATTGTTGCCAGGTCCTTCAGTCCGGACCAGATGTCCAAACTTGGTCCTGCCTGCCCTGCATCACCGCCAGCGGGTTGCTTAGGATACCTAAGTTTTTTCCTGGCAGTCCCAGTTGCGGGAGAAAATGAAGAAGGAGCCGTTTACGTGTCACGTTCCGCTTCAGCTGACAGTGTGTTCACCAGCAGGTCTTTGCACCTCTGCAGGCTTGTGTCGGCCGGAAAGAGAGACACCACATAGGCTTTAAACCTAGGATCGAGCACGGTGGCCAAAATGTAGTGGTCTGATTTCAACAGATTGACCACCCTGGAATCCTGGCAAAGCGAATGAAGGGCTTCATCCACAAGTCCCACATGCCGAGCGGAATCGCTCCGTCTTAGCTCCTCCTTCACTTTCTCCAGCTGCTTCTGCAAAAGCCTGATGAGGGGAATGACCTGACTCAAGCTGGCAGTGTCTGAACTGACTTCACGTGTGGCAAGTTCGAAGGGCTGAAGAACCTTGCACAACACGGAAATCATTCTCCACTGCGCTTGAGTCAGGTGCATACCCCCTCCTTTGCCTATGTCATAGGTGGATGTATAGGCTTGTATGGCCTTTTGCTGCTCCTCCATCCTCTGAAGCATATAGAGGGTTGAGTTCCACCGCGTCACAACCTCTTGCTTCAGGTGATGGCGGGGCAGGTTCAAGAGTGTTTGCTGGCGCTCCAGTCTTCGGCACGCAGTCGCTGAATGGCGAAAGTGGCCAGAAATTTTTCGGGCCACCCAAAGCGTCTCCTGCACGCCCCTGTCGCTTTTCAGAAAATTCTGCACCACCAAGTTTATTGTGTGAGCAAAACATGGGACGTGCTGGAATTTGCCCAGATGTAATGCCCGCACAATATTGGTGGCGTTGTCAGATATCACAAATCCCCAGGAGAGTCTAAGTGGGGTAAGCCACTGGGCGATGATTTCCCTCAGTTTCTCTAAGAGGTTGTCGGCGGTGTGCCTCTTACTGAAACCGGTGATACACAGCGTAGCCTGCCTTGTAACGAGCTGGCGTTTCTGAGATGCTGCTACTGGTGACGCTGCTGCTGTTGCTGCGTAAGGTGATACATCTACCCAGTGGGCTGTCACAGTCATATAGTCCTTAGTCTGCCCTGTTCCACTTGTCCACATGTCCGTGGTTAAGTGGACATTGTGTACAACGGCATTTTTCAGGACACTGAGGACACTTTTTCTGACGTTTCTGTACAGTCTCGGTATCGCCTGCCTAGTGAAGTGGAATCTAGACGGGATTTGGAACCGGGGACACACTACCTCCATCAATTGTCTAAATCCCACTGCACTAATGGCGGATACCGGACGCACGTCTAACACCAACATAGCAGTCAAGGCCTCAGTTATACGTTTTGCTTCAGGATGACTGCTGTCGTACTTCATCCTCCTCGCTAAGGACTGTTGGAGGGTCAATTGTTTAGTAAAAGTAGTGGTGTTCCTACTTCCTCTCTGGGATGATGAACGACTCCCAGCAGCAGCAACAGCAGCAGCGGCAGCAGTAGGCGTAGCAATGCAGGATCCTCCAGAGGAATCCCGGATAGGAGAGTCAGTCATGCCAGTGACATGGCCTGCAGGACTACTTCCGATCCTGACTAAGGAGGAAATTGACGAGGAGGGAGTTGACGGTGTGGTTTGCAGGCGCTTGGATACAACAGGACAACGGGATTTAGGTGTCCCTGGACTGCTTACGGTCTTAGCCAAAGTTTCTGAACTTGACAGTAACTTTTTATGAACGCGCTGCAGGTGCCGTATAAGGGAGGATGTTCCTAGGTGGTTGACGTCCCTACCCCTACTTATTTCACCTTTACATATGGTACATATGGCAAGACAGTTGTTGTCCGGATTTGGATAGAAATATTGCCAGACCAAAGAGGTGGAATGTTTGGTCTTCTGCCCAGGCATGACCGTGATGGGCTTTTTCATCCCACGGACAACAACTGTCTCCCCCGGAGCCTGATTTAAACAAACCACATCACCATCAGAATCCTCCTCGCCAACTTCCTCCTCAGCGCCAGCTACACCAGTATCCTCATCCTGTTGTACTTCAACAGTGACATCTTCAATTTGCATATCAGCAAGTGGACTGTGGGTGCTCCTTTCAGCACTTGCAGGGGGCGTGCAAATGGTGGAAAGAGCCACCTCTTCCCGTCCAGTGCTGGGAAGGTCAGGCATCGCAACCACCACCACACTTGGACTCTCCTTGGGGATTTGTGATATCTTCTTAGAAAGCACAGTTCTTCGCTGTGCTTTTGCCAGCTTAACTCTTTTGATTTTTTTAGTGGGAGGAGGGCTTCCATCGTCATGTGAAGCTGAACCACTAGTCATGAACATACTAGGGATCGACCTTAGCCGTTCCTTGCCACTCCGTGTCGTAAATGGCATATTGGCAAGTTTACGTTTCTCTTCAGCTGATTTAAATGTCTTTTTCAAGGTCATTTTCCTGAACTTTGCCATTTGGGATTGTATGTGCCCTCTACTATGACATTGGGCATCGGCCTTGGCAGACGACGTTGATGGCATGTTATCGTCTATGTCATGACTAGTGGCAGCAGCTTCAGCACTAGGAGGAAGTGGTTCTTGATCTTTCTCTATTTTATTTTTATCGGAGAAAGTTTGGTCCTCCATTTATGTTATATCGATTTGATATATACGTGCGGCTAAACCCAGAAAATAATTTTTTTTTTGGTTTGGACTGGAGTGTACTTTGGGGGTTACAGCACCCTTTAACGGTCAAGCCAGCCGGCCCTTTACTTATGACACAGGCGCACGCTTGGCACTACTTTGTTGATGCACGTGCGGCTACTGCACACACAATTCACAAACACAGAAAATAATTTTTTTTTGGTTTGGACTGGAGTGTACTTTCGGGGGTTACAGCACCCTTTAACGGTCAAGCCAGCTGGCCCTTTACTTATGACACAGGCGCACGCTTGGCACTACTTTGTTGATGCACGTGCGGCTACTGCGCACACAATTCACAAACACAGAAAATAATTTTTTTTTGGTTTGGACTGGAGTGTACTTTCGGGGGTTACAGCACCCTTTAACGGTCAAGCCAGCCGGCCCTTTACTTATGACACAGGCGCACGCTTGGCACTACTTTGTTGATGCACGTGCGGCTACTGCGCACACAATTCACAAACACAGAAAATAATTTTTTTTTAGGTTTGGACTGGAGTGTACTTTCGGGGGTTACAGCACCCTTAACGGTCAAGCCAGCTGGCCCTTTACTTATGACACAGGCGCACGCTTGGCACTACTTTGTTGATGCACGTGCGGCTACTGCGCACACAATTCACAAACACAGAAAATAATTTTTTTTTAGGTTTGGACTGGAGTGTACTTTCGGGGGTTACAGCACCCTTAACGGTCAAGCCAGCCGGCCCTTTACTTATGACACAGGCGCACGCTTGGCACTACTTTGTTGATGCACGTGCGGCTACTGCGCACACAATTCACAAACACAGAAAATAATTTTTTTTTTGGTTTGGACTGGAGTGTACTTTCGGGGGTTACAGCACCCTTAACGGTCAAGCCAGCCGGCCCTTTACTTATGACACAGGCGCACGCTTGGCACTACTTTGTTGATGCACGTGCGGCTACTGCGCACACAATTCACAAACACAGAAAATAATTTTTTTTTAGGTTTGGACTGGAGTGTACTTTCGGGGGTTACAGCACCCTTAACGGTCAAGCCAGCCGGCCCTTTACTTATGACACAGGCGCACGCTTGGCACTACTTTGTTGATGCACGTGCGGCTACTGCGCACACAATTCACAAACACAGAAAATAATTTTTTTTTAGGTTTGGACTGGAGTGTACTTTCGGGGGTTACAGCACCCTTAACGGTCAAGCCAGCCGGCCCTTTACTTATGACACAGGCGCACGCTTGGCACTACTTTGTTGATGCACGTGCGGCTACTGCGCACACAATTCACAAACACAGAAAATAATTTTTTTTTAGGTTTGGACTGGAGTGTACTTTCGGGGGTTACAGCACCCTTAACGGTCAAGCCAGCCGGCCCTTTACTTATGACACAGGCGCACGCTTGGCACTACTTTGTTGATGCACGTGCGGCTACTGCGCACACAATTCACAAACACAGAAAATAATTTTTTTTTTGGTTTGGACTGGAGTGTACTTTCGGGGGTTACAGCACCCTTAACGGTCAAGCCAGCCGGCCCTTTACTTATGACACAGGCGCACGCTTGGCACTACTTTGTTGATGCACGTGCGGCTACTGCGCACACAATTCACAAACACAGAAAATAATTTTTTTTTAGGTTTGGACTGGAGTGTACTTTCGGGGGTTACAGCACCCTTAACGGTCAAGCCAGCCGGCCCTTTACTTATGACACAGGCGCACGCTTGGCACTACTTTGTTGATGCACGTGCGGCTACTGCGCACACAATTCACAAACACAGAAAATAATTTTTTTTTGGTTTGGACTGGAGTGTACTTTCGGGGGTTACAGCACCCTTTAACGGTCAAGCCAGCCGGCCCTTTACTTATGACACAGGCGCACGCTTGGCACTACTTTGTTGATGCACGTGCGGCTACTGCGCACACAATTCACAAACACAGAAAATAATTTTTTTTTGGTTTGGACTGGAGTGTACTTTCGGGGGTTACAGCACCCTTTAACGGTCAAGCCAGCCGGCCCTTTACTTATGACACAGGCGCACGCTTGGCACTACTTTGTTGATGCACGTGCGGCTACTGCGCACACAATTCACAAACACAGAAAATAATTTTTTTTTAGGTTTGGACTGGAGTGTACTTTCGGGGGTTACAGCACCCTTAACGGTCAAGCCAGCCGGCCCTTTACTTATGACACAGGCGCACGCTTGGCACTACTTTGTTGATGCACGTGCGGCTACTGCGCACACAATTCACAAACACAGAAAATAATTTTTTTTTAGGTTTGGACTGGAGTGTACTTTCGGGGGTTACAGCACCCTTAACGGTCAAGCCAGCCGGCCCTTTACTTATGACACAGGCGCACGCTTGGCACTACTTTGTTGATGCACGTGCGGCTACTGCGCACACAATTCACAAACACAGAAAATAATTTTTTTTTGGTTTGGACTGGAGTGTACTTTCGGGGGTTACAGCACCCTTTAACGGTCAAGCCAGCCGGCCCTTTACTTATGACACAGGCGCACGCTTGGCACTACTTTGTTGATGCACGTGCGGCTACTGCGCACACAATTCACAAACAGAAAATATATTATTTTTTTAGCACTTGGGGGGAGCACCCCTGATGGACAGAGCACCCCCTGGACAACACTACAGCACCCCTTTAGGACTGGGACACTGCACAGGACTTTGGAGTGGACACAGCCCCTATGGAGAACTGACTGCACAACACAGTCCAGCCAGCCCCTATGGACTTTGAAGTAGTGGACACAGCCCCTATTAACAACAGCAGCACAGCACAACACAGCCAGCCCCTATGGACTTTGAAGTAGTGGACAACAGCAGCACTACACTACACTACACTACACAGCACTAACTCCCACCCTCCCTCTTCACTGTCCACAGCCGAGTGAGAAAATGGCGCCGACGCGGGTACCTTATATAGGATCCAAAACCCGCGAGACTCGGAAGGCGGGATGATGACGTTTTGCCTCGATTTCAGATCCGAGTCAGGCGGGAAAAGTCGAGCCTGACTCGGATCGGACTCGGATCGGGGGGGCTCGGGGGGGTTCGGATTTCAGAAATCCGAACCCGCTCACCCCTAGTTTAAACATCCATAGAAATGAAAAATAAAATTCAAATATTTCTATATTTACTAAAGTTACCAAGATAGAAAAACGACCTCTCCTCTGTGAGCTGTATATATCAGTCATATTAGCGTCACTTTTTGAACACCTGCAGCTCTGTTCCTGCATATAGGTTTATGTAGGAGTCCTCCCTTTATCCTACTTGCACCACTGGATTTGACATTTTTAGAACAACGCAGACACAACGGCTCTTGCCTGCGGCAGCGGGTGTCTCGCATGTGTCTCCCCCACCATATGTGACCTCTCACAAAGGGAAACAGGATGTGACGGACGCGTCACAAACATTAGACTCTTCTGTTTCACCTTCTACAAATGAACAAGTTGGTTTGTAAAGAGCAAAGGCCCTCATTCAGAGCCGGACACTATTTGCGGACGGTCGTTCAGGAAAAGGGGGTGGCTATTCAAATGAACCGTTCGCTCTTTGCGGTCTGTTCACGCCTCCATGTCTGAACGAGCGAACAAAACTTGCGGTAATTTTTTGGATAACTACGCCCCCTGGCCGCTCGCATCCTACGTCATGTCCGCTATTTATTAGATTAATCGAGTACATCGACCAGCGTATGAACTGCTCACTATTCTTGTGGTTGGTTTTTCCTACCACAATCTTGCGAGCAGTTCTGACTATAAAATAACCCAGTGACTTGGTCAATGACGCTGCTGTATTAATTATGCACACCCATAAAACGCTCATTTTGACCTTTAAGCACGCCTGCGTTCTGATCTCCACTCCCCGTTTTCAAGCACCTTCCCCTGTTACCACCCACATACGCCTCCTCCTGTCACTCAAATTAGCAGGCATTCGCTATTTAACGAACAAACGATTTTCGGCCGCACTGACTGGTTCGCGCATGCGTATTACGATCCGTACGCATGCGCAGTTGGGCAAACATTGCTCGGAACGAACGAGCGGCCGCTTACGAGCGGCTCTGAATCAGGCCCAAAGTTCAGAATCTTTTTGGATTTATGATCAGAATTGCTTTGCGGGTCGATGTGAGGTCTCAGTTTTGGATAAGAAGATTTTTATCATCACAACAACTGCACAAAGTCCATAGATAATTAGCATGTGCGACACTTACAGTAGCCCAGTACTCGCCGATTTTTGTTTGCAGCCCTTTGGGTAAAGCCCTATAACAAGAACAATGTTATACATTTATTCCTTTACCCAACTGACCCTAACCACCCCTTACCGCACCCTAAACCTAACTCTCCTGGGAGGGGTGCCTAGCCATAACCTCCCACCATTGGTGTCTAACCCTAACAGTTCCCCCTAGGGGTGCCTAACCCTAATCTCCCCTTCCAAAATCTAACCCTAACCTCGCTAAGCTCCATAAACCTAACCACCCCCCCTAACGCTAAGGGCACCCTGGACTTACCTCATTCGCACTGGCGTCCTTCTGAGTTCTGGCATCAGGATTAAGATAGGCGTTGCTATTTCGACGCCTATCTTAAGTCCCTTGTCAGCATCATGGCAGCAGGTCTCATAACTACATCCCATGTCTATATGTGTATATAGCAGACTGTCCTTGGCTTGGCAGAGACTTTTAGCCTCACACAGTGACCGGTGGAGCTGGCCGGTACAGACGTGTGATCCGTTGCACCTATTGTATTGTTTATACTTGAAAAAGGATGTAATTACAATGTTGACATTTTTTGACATTTAAGGGAATGGCGGCAGGAGGGGAGGGACTGCAGGAGGGCAATGGCTGCAGGAGGGGAGGGACTGCAGGAGGGGAATGGCTGCAGGAGGGGAGGGACTGCAGGAGGGGAATGGCTGCAGGAGGGGAGGGACTGCAGGAGGGCAATGGCTGCAGGAGGGGAGGGACTGCAGGAGGGGAATGGCTGCAGGAGGGGAGGGACTGCAGGAGAGAAATGGCTGCAGGAGGGGAATGGCTGCAGGAGGGGAGGGCCTGCAGGAGGGGAATGGCTGCAGGAGGGGAGGGACTGCAGGAGGGGAATGGCTGCAGGAGGGGAGGGACTGCAGGAGGGCAATGGCTGCAGGAGGGGAGGGACTGCAGGAGGGGAATGGCTGCAGGAGGGGAGGGACTGCAGGAGGGAAATGGCTGCAGGAGGGGAATGGCTGCAGGAGGGGAGGGCCTGCAGGAGGGGAATGGCTGCAGGAGGGGAGGGACTGCAGGAGGGAAATGGCTGCAGGAGGGGAATGGCTGCAGGAGGGGAGGGCCTGCAGGAGGGGAATGGCTGCAGGAGGGGAGGGACTGCAGGAGGGGAATGGCTGCAGGAGGGGAGGGACTGCAGGAGGGCAATGGCTGCAGGAGGGGAGGGACTGCAGGAGGGGAATGGCTGCAGGAGGGGAGGGACTGCAGGAGGGAAATGGCTGCAGGAGGGGAATGGCGGCAGGAGGGGAGGGACTGCAGGAGGGGAATGGCTGCAGGAGGGGAGGGACTGCAGGAGGACAATGGCTGCAGGAGGGGAGGGACTGCAGGAGGGCAATGGCTGCAGGAGTGGAGGGACTGCAGGAGGGCAATGGCTGCAGGAGGGGTGGGACTGCAGGAGGGCAATGGCTGCAGGAGGGGAGGGACTGTAGGAGGGCAATGGCTGCAGGAGGGGAGGGACTGCAGGAGGGGAATGGCTGCAGGAGGGGAGGGACTGCAGGAGGGCAATGGTTGCAGGAGGGGAGGGACTGCAGGAGGGGAGGGACTGCAGGAGGGCAATGGCTGCAGGAGGGGAGGGACTGCAGGAGGGGAATGGCTGCAGGAGGGGAGGGACTGCAGGAGGGCAATGGCTGCAGGAGGGGAGGGACTGCAGGAGGGAAATGGCTGCAGGAGGGGAATGGCGGCAGGAGGGGAGGAACTGCAGGAGGGGAATGGCTGCAGGAGGGGAGGGGCTGCAGGAGGGGAATGGCTGCAGGAGGGGAGTGACTGCAGGAGGGGAATGGCTGCAGGAGGGGAGGGACTGCAGGAGGGATTAGGCTGCAGGAGGAGAGGGATTGCAGGAGGGGCATGGCTGCAGGAGGGGAGTGACTGCAGGAGGGGTTAGGTTGCAGGAGGGGAGGGATTGCAGGAGGGGCATGGCTGCAGGAGGGGAGTGACTGCAGGAGGGGTTAGGTTGCAGGAGGGGAGGGACTGCAGGAGGGATTAGGCTGCAGGAGGAGAGGGATTGCAGGAGGGGCATGGCTGCAGGAGGGGAATGGCTGTAGGAGGGGTTAGGCTACAGGAGGGGAATGGCTTACTGGGCCTGGCCGATTGTCTCCATGGTGATTTGAAGCAGTGTCTTACGACGCTGCACTTGGATCACAGATGCATGTAGGAGGTGACAGGGATGTCACAACAGCCCAGGTGACCTGCATTCTGTATATCGGTTGGAAACGTCATGCTGGTGCTCAGAATCCTGTCGCTGGCATCCCAACAGGGTTAGGATGCAGACACCTGCAGGTAAGTATCATAAGCCTACCCCTAAACCTAACCCTCCCTCCCCGCAGCCTAAACCTAACCCTGCCTCCCCGTAGCCTAAGCGTAATTTACAATTTTTTTTGTATGCTGTCGAAGCTGGATAATTGGCTGAGACAGAATCTGTTAAAATTAAAATCCGCCCAATGCCATTTTAGCGAATCTGACACAATATCAGTACATACGGTGATGTTATTATTTAGCGTCGTGCGATTCCCATGCAATAGAATAATGTTAAAAGTCCTCATTATATAAATACATACATTTACTTAAACATATAATATGAACAATCCTGCAAAACACGTACCACGGTGTACTCCACAAACACATAGACGCACAATGCTAACTAGCGTCTTTTCTTAATATCCTTACACTTACACATTGCACACTTACATAGAAAGATTCCCTAGCATTAAGGTTAATATTCAAGGTTTTATTAATTATGTAATAAAGTGACTGTATTTAAGATCTCAGGTTTAGTACATGATAAGCAGACCGTGTTTGGTGCTATTCTAAACCACTGTTTATTTGCAGACTTCCGGTTCCATCGGCGAGGAAATCGCAACATGCGTCTGCAAATTATGGATCATAGAGAGTTAGGCATTGAAATGTACTCTGTAATGTAGCCAGTTTAGACTTGTTCTTCGGCGGGAAAATGGACACAAAGAACTGTTGGAGGCTGAACTATTACAATACAAACTGACCTATGAACTGTATCGTAACAGAAGAACCAGGCAGAAGAACCAATGGGATTATGCCAACTTGTTCTATTGTATTGCCTATCTCTGTAAGGGTACAAAAACAAGCACTCGGGATCTGATCTATTAGTCATCTTTTCTGTTGATGGAGGTTTCATAGTTGATGCCAGGAATCTGGATCCAGAGCGCATGCGTATGTATTTGACTGTACCTTGTGATTGTTAAATTTGTTTGCGCTAATTGTATTTAGATCACAGCGTGCAACTATCTGCTTTTTGGTGAATAATATCTTTTTGTGCTTTGGAACCACAATCCAAGTCTGGAAAGCAATTATTTCTTGTGCGACTTATAACGCTAAATAGCGACATTTAGGGTGTATAGATCATTAGGTATTCATAGTTGGGGGCTCGTAGAGTGAGATCACACTGCCAATTTACATGGTAACACACGGTTATCGATCCCTCAGCAAAGGGTGGAGGCGCCATACGCAGGAAAGAATTAATTGTGCCATCGAAAACCTGCTACCACTTGATGCTGAGAGACCGCTATCCGTTATTGTGTGAGTTCAAGGCGCGCTGATTAGAATCCAGGGACAAGGAAGGAAAAAGTTTGTTTTCCTTCATTGATAAAGGTTAGTGTTACAGGGGAAGTCGCACAAGAGCGTATGCATATTTTCTGTATTGCTGCCACGTGTTCAACAGTCATTGTATGTATAGCATGATTGCTTGTTAAAACCTCTGTATTATAATGCTATATTAAGGGAAAAAGGTTTTTATTTTATGTACAGAAAAGGAGTGTATAATTGAATCAGGACAACTCCAACACCCCCTCTCAATCTGTCCCCCTTTGAAATACTGTTTGGTAGACAACCTCATTTGATTATAAGTCTGCAAGAAGATTTGAAAAGTAACAACGAGGTTACTGTAAGGTATATTATAACAATGAGTAAACAGTTAAAGCAGCAACAGTAGAAACTGAAATTGTTGTCACATGATATGCCTGAAACAAACTGTCAATGATGTTGAACATGGAGAATTTGTTATGATCAGAAATTTCTTGCGTTCAGGTTGTTTGACAGATCGGTGGGAAGGTCCGTATCAGGTGTTGCTGACAAGTACAACTTCCTTGAAAGTGGCAGAGAGAGATACCTGGGTCCATTCCACTCACTGTAAGAAGGTCAACCAACTGGTGGAGAGACAAGGCGGAATCGAGGCAGATAATGTAGACCTGTCAATTGCGAGTCTGCTCCGGGAGGGTTAAAGGTTACAGTGAGATACCTGAGCTAAAGAAATTTGTAGATCATTGTTTTCAGCAATGGAGTGGTCTGCTGTGGTTATCTTTGTGTTTTCTCCCAGAGTTCTCATTATCCTGGGTTGTTTTGGGACCTCTGGTTTCTGTGACGGACGACAGAGGACGGAGAGGGGAGCTGATGGTGATATCAATGGAGTGGAGTTGGGAGAAGGAGCAATACAGTCATAAGGGCGGTATCTGACCAAACCCAGTACAGTAATTGTTACGAGATCTGCTATAGTGGAAACTCGGAGACAGTGTGAAGGTCTATCGTCTGAGGATTATTGTATTTGTGAGTTTTGTGGGTCCTTAGTTGATGAGAATAGCATCCAGCACTGCCAACCTAAGTATAACCAGTATTGGGGTGGGTATCCTTTAGAGGATTATCATACTATGGTGGGCAAAGTTTTAAACCAGACTGACTGTTGAGTGTGTTCTCATGTGCCTCAGGGACAGCATAATGTAGAGTTAGTGCCATTTCCATTAAATGTCTCTGAGGTTTTAGAATTACAACAAGGGAAGATGCTGGATGGAAAATTTCTTAACACCAAACCACCTCATTTTAAACTCCACCAGTACCAAGTAGATAAATCACTTTTACGTTTGAACATCACCAACTTCAATAAACCAGGAAATTGGGAGGTTACTGGGAATAACCAGATGATGACCTTCTCACTAAGAGCTGATTTATGAGCCTATTAGTTTTGAACTGTTACGCACAATTAGGTTAAATGGGAGACACTTCCGGTGTCGGTACACACTGAGTGACATCAAAGAAATGGTTGGCAGAGTATCAGAAGGGTACTGTGCCAGGGTTATACAACCAGAAATGTGAATTAGCTAGATGGGAGAACCTGAGATAGGATCATTTGTTAGGGAAATGTGTTGGATGATCATGATGCATTCTATTCCTTATGTTCTCCCCGATGATGTATATTTTATATGTGGAAGGAAAGCGTATAAGTGGCTCTCTCCTAGTTCCGAAGGTCTGTGTTATCTGGGAAGAGTAGTCTCAGCGGTTATGACCCTTACACATGGTGAAATGAAAACACACCATCACCATATCTTCACACACAGTATGAACACCATGACAAGAGAAACATGATACCTGGTGATGTACATAAAACCACACAATTGATTAACGAAACAACTGGCTTTCAAGTTTTAGTCGCATTGGATCCCACCAGGATCGCTCGGGGTATACAAAATTTTAGATATATCCAAGATCTTGCTAAATTAATAGATAATATCACCGAAATGTATGATGACACGTTTAGGTACACAGGTTAGGAGTTACAGGCCTACAAGAAAGAACTGGTGCAACATAGACTAGTGTTAAATTATTTAACAGCTGTCACTGGAGGGTATTGTGTAACTTTGGCCACCCAATTTGGTGTAAAGTGTTGCACATATATTACAAATAATACTAGTGACCCCAAGGAGGTGATAGACCGGAAGATGGACGAAATTCTGCAGCTTAAATGGGAATTTCAGAAGAACCATAATGCTTCAGTGGCTGCAGTAGAGGAGAAGGTAGAAGAGTGGGTCCAGGAAATAGTTGCTAGCATAGGTAAACTCCTGATCCTCATATTGGTTGTCATCATAGTAATTGGCTTATGTGTCAAATGTGTTCCTACTGTGTTGAAATGTGGAAAATGTAAAGATAAGGTAAATCAAAGGAATGAAATTATGATGGTGGTCAGTAGTAACAATATGAATACTGAGGTAAATGAAGGACTTACACTTACACTTACACTTACACATTGCACACTTACATAGAAAGATTCCCTAGCATTAAGGTTAATATTCAAGGTTTTATTAATTATGTAATAAAGTGACTGTATTTAAGATCTCAGGTTTAGTACATGATAAGCAGACCGTGTTTGGTGCTATTCTAAACCACTGTTTATTTGCAGACTTCCGGTTCCATCGGCGAGGAAATCGCAACATGCGTCTGCAAATTATGGATCATAGAGAGTTAGGCATTGAAATGTACTCTGTAATGTAGCCAGTTTAGACTTGTTCTTCGGCGGGAAAATGGACACAAAGAACTGTTGGAGGCTGAACTATTACAATACAAACTGACCTATGAACTGTATCGTAACAGAAGAACCAGGCAGAAGAACCAATGGGATTATGCCAACTTGTTCTATTGTATTGCCTATCTCTGTAAGGGTACAAAAACAAGCACTCGGGATCTGATCTATTAGTCATCTTTTCTGTTGATGGAGGTTTCATAGTTGATGCCAGGAATCTGGATCCAGAGCGCATGCGTATGTATTTGACTGTACCTTGTGATTGTTAAATTTGTTTGCGCTAATTGTATTTAGATCACAGCGTGCAACTATCTGCTTTTTGGTGAATAATATCTTTTTGTGCTTTGGAACCACAATCCAAGTCTGGAAAGCAATTATTTCTTGTGCGACTTATAACGCTAAATAGCGACATTTAGGGTGTATAGATCATTAGGTATTCATAGTTGGGGGCTCGTAGAGTGAGATCACACTGCCAATTTACATGGTAACACACGGTTATCGATCCCTCAGCAAAGGGTGGAGGCGCCATAAGCAGGAAAGAATTAATTGTGCCATCGAAAACCTGCTACCACTTGATGCTGAGAGACCGCTATCCGTTATTGTGCGAGTTCAAGGCGCGCTGATTAGAATCCAGGGACAAGGAAGGAAAAAGTTTGTTTTCCTTCATTGATAAAGGTTAGTGTTACAGGGGAAGTCGCACAAGAGCGTATGCATATTTTCTGTATTGCTGCCACGTGTTCAACAGTCATTGTATGTATAGCATGATTGCTTGTTAAAACCTCTGTATTATAATGCTATATTAAGGGAAAAAGGTTTTTATTTTATGTACAGAAAAGGAGTGTATAATTGAAACGTGTGATTGCAAGGTGGAGGCTACTGTCTGTTAAGCCTAAGTGTAAGTGGAGGTTACTGTCTGTTAAACCTCGGTATAAACTCGGCAGGTGCCTGACGGGGCAGCACAAACTACTGGGCCAGTGTATAAAGCAGGTACATTGTGGTTTAGGTTATCGAGAAACTAAGGGGTTTCTTGGTCCGGCATCCATTAATCGCAAAGTCCATTGATCAGTTAGGTTCCTTGGGCAATGCGATCGGACCGCATGATTATATAAACTGTGATTGTGAAGTGGGTGTCATGGGAGTGAAACTGCTGGCAAGGTTAGGGGTTATTGGAACTTCTAGATGCTACCAGTGTGAGAAAACTCAAAGTAGGAAGCTAGTGGTGAAGCTTGGGTTAATTTACCACAAGTGAAATAATTTACTAGGCGGTTACTTTACTCCTCGTGTATACACAGATCATAACGTAGAGGTGAAGTGGGGTATAGCGGGAAGGAGCGAGCGGCTGAAGCTTGGTTTAATATGGCCGCATGTAGAATAAATTACAATAGGTGGTTATCTGCTCCTCGTTGTGCAGACCGACTGTAACGCCAGGCGGGTCAGCTGGGTATAACGGGAGGGAGTGAGTGAACGTTACTCACTGAAAATCGTTCACCAGTCAAAATTCTCTAGAAATTGCTAAGCGTTTTCCCAGATGGGTGGAAAGCCATCTCTAGTAATGGTCTATGATGTGCTGCAGTTGGAAGGGCCGTTAGGATCGGCCAGGTATGTTATGTTTAAAAAGTATGGTGCGTACGCTACAGCGTATTGCGACATATGGGTCAAAATGACCTAGAAATGTAGAACACCTTTTCCTAAGATTGGTGGCTTTGATTCGGAGGTTCTGAACAATCTCAGAGACAGTATATGTTTAGTGAAGTCTCTGAAGAAAAGGGTAAAGTTTAATGATTTCTTGAAGTTGTGGCAGCATGAGGGGAATATGTGGCTTAGTGGTGTACACGCGACGCAAACTAGCGTCTCGTGCACGACGCAAGGAAGCGCGCACGTAAATAGCGTTGTGTGTGTGCCGCAAAGTAGCGTGCACGCACAGCAAGGTAGCGTCGTGGAAGGTAATGTCAGAAGTTCACGTGCACCACCACCACCCTATGCGGATGGGGGTGAAGATACAGTCGATGTAAAAACTCATAAAAATGTAACAAGTAATTTGTACCCTCTTCCAAGCAACTATAAGGAACATGTTTATGATGTAGATGATGAACCTGTTGTGATGTCTGCTCTTTCCCATGTTGAACAAATGTTAAATGTACCACCACAGCAAGCACAGGTAGCTGCCCCGCTAGTACCAGAAATGGAGGTAGCCCCACCCGTATAGGAAGTATTAACACCCGCTTTAACAGTAGCGGAGATTACTAATACCATACGTAGTAGCAGTAGACTGAACCCTCAACTAGGTAATCAGGCCAAAGGTAGCAGTGTGGCAGGCATCCATCCCATCCGGACAATAACGGTTCCCAATGGGAATCCGGACGCGCATGGTGTAGTAGCCACAAGGGATGTAGCGATGCATTGTCCATGGACAAGAGCAGACTACGTTCCATAATGACAGATTTCCCCGACCCTAGGAAAGAACTAGCAAAGGGCCAGAGATTTGTAAAGGATTTAGGTATGCTCATGAGCCAACCAATAAAGATTGGTGAGTGGTATTACGGGCATGTCTTCCACACAATTCCGATGTGAAAAAGTTTATCACAGCTTATATATTGGATGGAGATAGTCCCATAACTGATACAGGTAATCAGGACAATATAACCCACATTGTCATCCAATTGGCTGTATTTTTCCCATTGGTTGTTAACTGGAGTAAAATAAGCAGAAAGAGAGTGAGTCTGCAGCAGATTATTTTACCAGAGCGCTGCAGACTATTACCCAATACACAGGTATAGAGGATATAAAAGACAGCACACACCATAGGGAAATGACAATCACAGTACTTATGGATGGTCTTAAAGACACTCTAAAGCCAGGGTTCAGACCTCACTTCCTGGTTGAAGGGGAGTTACAGTAGACACACTCAGGGAATCTACAATTGAACATTATAAAAACATCTTTAGGAAGAGAGAAATGCAGAGCAAGAAACTAATGGCTGTTAGTATCCAAGCTCTGGAATGAATGCAAATAACACCGCAGCATTCTTACCACACTCAGCCACAATACACGCATCCCATACAACCTCCAAACCCTTATACCTATACACAACCACAATCTTTCCTCATTCCCCTACCCACACAACAACAACCTTTCACAACACGTCAACTACAAAGGTGTTATAGGTGTAACCAAGAGGGTCATATAAGTAAGTTCTGTAAGGCTAAGAAATGGGAAACATCAAACCAGGGAACACCGACATACCTACAGAATGGGCACTCACAACAGAAAGGACAATTCCAGCCATCACCTGCTCACATCGCAGCAGTGAATGCATTGCTGGAAGAAGATAGTCAGCTCTAGGGGTCAGGTCACACCTGTAGTCTACAGTCAGTCAAGTTAACTGGGGATGTTAGAGAAGAACCTGTAATGTTAGTTGATGTAGCTGGAACTAAACATTCTTTTCTTGTAGACACAGGGGCAACCAGATCAGTGATAAAATCTAAATCTAATTTACAGGTGACCAGCGAAACAATACCAGCAATGGGTGTAATGGGTAAAGTGCAACATTATCCTTTAACCAAATCTGCAGAGGTTACTATCGGTCCATTGCATACCAGGCATTCCTTTCTCCTGGCAGCAGCGGCCCCTACTAACCTACTGGGAAGGGATTTGTTATGTAAAATGGGATGTGTCATTTATTGTACCCCTGATGGTATATTTCTAGATATCCCAGAGAGAGTTGCGCACGAGGTAAGGGATATACTGGACACTCCCCACAGGTTCATGTTTCCCTCTACTGTTTCAGATAAAAATCCATCTCAAGTAGAACAAATGTTATCTCAGATACCGGGGTCCCTCTGGACCAAGGATGGACAAGACACTGGATTGATGGCAAATGTAGCTCCCGTAATGGTAAATCTAAAAAGCGGTAGGCAAGCTCCAAAAATTCCCCAGTACCCGATAAAACAGGAGGTAGAGATAGGGGTTTATCCCATAATTGAGCAGTTACTACAACAGGGAATTTTAGTCCGTACAGCAAGTGTAGCCAACAGTCCCATCTTTCCTGTGAAGAAGAGTGGTGGGAGGGGTTATAGGCTGGTACAGGACCTTAGAGGGGTTAATAAGGCAGTAGAGAGCCAATTCCCCGTAGTGCCGAATCCACTTGTCATTCTAATGCAGATCCCACCAAATGCAGCCCATTTTACTGTCATTGACCTCTGGGCCTGATTCAGAGCCAGAAGCTCTTTCAGAGCACTCGCTCTGAATCAATGCCCTCCCTCTCTTTTTTTAGAGCAGCCCCCTGGCCGCTCGCATAGTTGTGGGTGACCACCCACAGCTATAGCGAGCGGCCAAAAAGATGGTCGCGATTGTCAAGACCATCGCGACCATCGGGCTTGCAACGAGACCCTTGTGGTAGGGTCTCGTCTGCCGCAAGCCCTGGAGTGCTTTTGGCTCTATCAGAGCCAAAAGCACTCCCACTGACATCATTTGTGAAGTCAGTGGGGCTGGCCCCAGATGGAGGCGTTCACATGGGAACGCCTCCGTCTGGGCAGCAACACCCCCGGCACACCCACCAAAGGGGGCGTGCTGTCACGCAACATGGACAGCATGCCCCCTTTGTAGCGAGACCCATAGCGACAGCTCCCTCGTGCGCATGCGCACTTGGCCAATATCGACCCGCTTGCGAGCGTTCAATGCTCGCGAGCAGGTCCGAATTATGCCCTCTGTTCTGCTTTCTTCTCTGTCCCTCTTCATCCTGTCAGTACCTATTTGCATTTACATACAGGGGGGTACAATACACATGGACATGATTGCCCCAGGGCTTCATAGACAGCCACAGTATCTTCTCTCAAGCCTTACACGACTGTTTACAATCTTTTCAACCTGCCAATGGATCTGTTCTAATACTATATGTGGACAATTTATTGTTGTGTTCTGATTCGTTTATGTCATGTATAAATTATACTAAACTTTTATTGCTTCATCTCTCGCAAACAGGTCACAAGGTTGCTAAGGGCAAACTACAGCCATGCCAGTCCAGGGTTAAATACTTGGGACATGGCTTAACCCAGGGGTTACGACTAATCCAGGCCATACAGACCATGACACTTCCGCAGAACCAACAGCAAATCCATACCTTATTGGGAATGTGTGGATACTGCAGAATGTGGATCCCAGCTTTTCTATTTTGGCCTTGCCATTACAGGACTTAGGAGCTCATTCAGACCCGCTCGCAAAGTGCTGAGCGCCCACAAGCGGGTCAATGTTTAGGCCCTGCGCACATGCAGCGGCTGCACTGCGCTCTGGAGCTCACTACAAAAGGGGCGTCTGTCGATGTTGATCGACAGCTTGCCCTGTTTTGTAGGCATGGCAGGGGGGTGGTTTCACAAATGGAGGCGTTCCTTAAGTAACGCCTGCCATTTTGTGGGCGGCCGCACTGACATCAGCAGTGATGTCAGTGGGGAGCTTCCTGCTCGATCTGGGGCTTGCGGTTGCCGAGGCCCAACCTTAGGGTCTCGTCGCAAGCCCTGATGGTCACGATGGTCTTGACAATCACGACCATCAACCTGGTCAGTCGTTATTGCTGTGGGCGGTAACCCACAGCTTAGCTGGCAACCAGTAGGCTGCCCTTCAGAAGGCAAGCGGCCACCCACATTCAGAGTGAGTGCTCGCATTTTGCGAGAGCCTCTCAATGAGGGCCTTAGTCTCTTCCTTAAAGCCCGATCATGTCGTACACACAGAGGAAACAGAGCAGGCTTTCCTTAACCTTAAGGATAGTCTGACAAGAGCACCTGCATTGGGAATACCTGATTATGAAAAACCTTTTGATTTGTACAGTACGGAAGTTAATGGTTGCGCAGCAGGTGTTCTCACACAAAATCATGGTGATGCCCATAGCATACTACAGTGCACAATTGGACACTGTGGCAAGATCACTCCCAACGTGTTTAAGAAGTGTAGCAGCAACTGCTCTATTGGTCAGTAAGAGTGAGGATGTAGTATTAGGCCATGATATGATTGTTTATACACCCCATGCTATATCTGCTTTGCTGAATTTTGCCCAA
This sequence comes from Taudactylus pleione, assembly GCA_031769625.1. NCBI lineage: Eukaryota > Metazoa > Chordata > Amphibia > Anura > Myobatrachidae > Taudactylus > Taudactylus pleione. The sequence continues at coordinate 173,491 of JAUIMM010001496.1, read as the reverse complement.
ACCAGACATGTTTCCTCAGCTACATTCAGGAAATGGGAACTAGCCCTAATAGCACCTGCAAACATTACCATTACGCGGTGCAGTACGTTAAACCCAGCAATATATTTACCATATGTGCCTAAGGATGCACAAAGGGTGGAGAGAGGTGAGTCTCTGGCGGAAGGTGAGTTCTGCAGGTATACTGATGCACATGATTGTATGAAATATTTGAATCAAACCTTTACTGCAAGACCTGACATACGTGATACACCTTTAGAAAATGTAGATGTGACATTTTACACGGATGGGAGTTGTCATAAACAGACTGACACTGGAGAGTTATGTACAGGTTATGCTGTGGTAAATGACGAAGACATCATAAAAGCCGAACCTCTTGGTCCACCTCACTCGGCTCAAGTGGCGGAGCTGGTGGCACTAAGAAGAGCGTGTGAATTAGCAAAAGACAAATCTTCTAATATCTACAGTGACTCTAGGTACGCCTTCAGGGTAATACATGATTTTGGTGCTCTATGGCGTCTGAGAAATTTTATGACAGCAGCAGGCACACCAGTTGCACATTCCAGACATATAAAAGAACTGCTGACAGCGATCCAATTGCCTAAGGCAGTGGCCGTAATTAAGTGTAAAGCCCATACATGTGAGGACGATCCGGACTCACTGGGCAATAACAGGGCAGATGAAGCTACCAAATGGGCAGCAGGTTTAAAAGTTAACATGCCAATTAACCAAATGATGTTTCAAACGATTGATATACAGAAATTAATTGAGATGCAAAATTTGTGTTCCATTCAGGAAAAGTCAGTCTGGAGGTCCAAGTGATGTGGGCAAGAGTCCTCTGGACTCTGGATGGAGAGATGGACAAGGTAAGCCAGTGGCTCCCAAGGCATACTACCCCAGCCTGGCTGAGGCAGCGCATGGTCTGACTCACTTGGGAAACCAAGGTATGTGCAAATTGGTAAGAGCATACTGGTGCGCACCGGGTTTTTCTTCCCAAGCAGAAAAAAGAGCATTGTCCTGTTTCACCTGCTTGAGGAAAAACATTGAGAAAACAATCTCTACCGAGCCATCCCACATTCCTCCGACCGATGGACCTTTTCAGGTAATACAAATTGATTTCATCGAATCACCTCCCTGCAGGAATCTCAAGTATGTATTAGTGTGCACTGATGTGTTTTCTAATTGGGTTGAGGCATACCCAGCTGCCACTAATACTGCTGCATTTACTGCTAAGAAAACAGTTCAGGAGTTTGTATGCAGATACGGTATCCCTAGAATTATTGAGAGTGACAGGGGTACTCACTTCACAGGTGATGTCTTCCAAAACATGTGTAAATTGATGGGTATTAATAGTAGACTTCACACCCCCTACCGACCGCAAGCCAGCGCCAAGGTCGAGAGGATGAACAGAACTATTAAAAATAAATGAAGTAAGATCATACAGAAACTGGACTGGGGTGGCCAGAAGCACTACCACTTGTACTCCACAGTATCAGGACAACTCCAACACCCCCTCTCAATCTGTCCCCCTTTGAAATACTGTTTGGTAGACAACCTCATTTGATTATAAGTCTGCAAGAAGATTTGAAAAGTAACAACGAGGTTACTGTAAGGTATATTATAACAATGAGTAAACAGTTAAAGCAGCAACAGTAGAAACTGAAATTGTTGTCACATGATATGCCTGAAACAAACTGTCAATGATGTTGAACATGGAGAATTTGTTATGATCAGAAATTTCTTGCGTTCAGGTTGTTTGACAGATCGGTGGGAAGGTCCGTATCAGGTGTTGCTGACAAGTACAACTTCCTTGAAAGTGGCAGAGAGAGATACCTGGGTCCATTCCACTCACTGTAAGAAGGTCAACCAACTGGTGGAGAGACAAGGCGGAATCGAGGCAGATAATGTAGACCTGTCAATTGCGAGTCTGCTCCGGGAGGGTTAAAGGTTACAGTGAGATACCTGAGCTAAAGAAATTTGTAGATCATTGTTTTCAGCAATGGAGTGGTCTGCTGTGGTTATCTTTGTGTTTTCTCCCAGAGTTCTCATTATCCTGGGTTGTTTTGGGACCTCTGGTTTCTGTGACGGACGACAGAGGACGGAGAGGGGAGCTGATGGTGATATCAATGGAGTGGAGTTGGGAGAAGGAGCAATACAGTCATAAGGGCGGTATCTGACCAAACCCAGTACAGTAATTGTTACGAGATCTGCTATAGTGGAAACTCGGAGACAGTGTGAAGGTCTATCGTCTGAGGATTATTGTATTTGTGAGTTTTGTGGGTCCTTAGTTGATGAGAATAGCATCCAGCACTGCCAACCTAAGTATAACCAGTATTGGGGTGGGTATCCTTTAGAGGATTATCATACTATGGTGGGCAAAGTTTTAAACCAGACTGACTGTTGAGTGTGTTCTCATGTGCCTCAGGGACAGCATAATGTAGAGTTAGTGCCATTTCCATTAAATGTCTCTGAGGTTTTAGAATTACAACAAGGGAAGATGCTGGATGGAAAATTTCTTAACACCAAACCACCTCATTTTAAACTCCACCAGTACCAAGTAGATAAATCACTTTTACGTTTGAACATCACCAACTTCAATAAACCAGGAAATTGGGAGGTTACTGGGAATAACCAGATGATGACCTTCTCACTAAGAGCTGATTATGAGCCTATTAGTTTTGAACTGTTACGCACAATTAGGTTAAATGGGAGACACTTCCGGTGTCGGTACACACTGAGTGACATCAAAGAAATGGTTGGCAGAGTATCAGAAGGGTACTGTGCCAGGGTTATACAACCAGAAATGTGAATTAGCTAGATGGGAGAACCTGAGATAGGATCATTTGTTAGGGAAATGTGTTGGATGATCATGATGCATTCTATTCCTTATGTTCTCCCCGATGATGTATATTTTATATGTGGAAGGAAAGCGTATAAGTGGCTCTCTCCTAGTTCCGAAGGTCTGTGTTATCTGGGAAGAGTAGTCTCAGCGGTTATGACCCTTACACATGGTGAAATGAAAACACACCATCACCATATCTTCACACACAGTATGAACACCATGACAAGAGAAACATGATACCTGGTGATGTACATAAAACCACACAATTGATTAACGAAACAACTGGCTTTCAAGTTTTAGTCGCATTGGATCCCACCAGGATCGCTCGGGGTATACAAAATTTTAGATATATCCAAGATCTTGCTAAATTAATAGATAATATCACCGAAATGTATGATGACACGTTTAGGTACACAGGTTAGGAGTTACAGGCCTACAAGAAAGAACTGGTGCAACATAGACTAGTGTTAAATTATTTAACAGCTGTCACTGGAGGGTATTGTGTAACTTTGGCCACCCAATTTGGTGTAAAGTGTTGCACATATATTACAAATAATACTAGTGACCCCAAGGAGGTGATAGACCGGAAGATGGACGAAATTCTGCAGCTTAAATGGGAATTTCAGAAGAACCATAATGCTTCAGTGGCTGCAGTAGAGGAGAAGGTAGAAGAGTGGGTCCAGGAAATAGTTGCTAGCATAGGTAAACTCCTGATCCTCATATTGGTTGTCATCATAGTAATTGGCTTATGTGTCAAATGTGTTCCTACTGTGTTGAAATGTGGAAAATGTAAAGATAAGGTAAATCAAAGGAATGAAATTATGATGGTGGTCAGTAGTAACAATATGAATACTGAGGTAAATGAAGGACTGCACTACAACCCTGAACTAGAATGTACCATCAGATGATGTATAGATTTAGACGTGCATGAATGTATTATGAAATGTTATGTTAAACATCTTAAATAATGTAAGTCCCTATCCCCGTCAAGGCTTCCTTTATAGGTTAGGTGCATCCCCACATCTTTCCCATGATCTCTCAAGATTTGCGGTGTGTGTATATGGGTAGTTTTATGTCCCTCCCAAAGACACATAATTGAAGGTTTAAGAATCACCTTGTGCCATCCCATAATATAACATTAAATAATATACCATAGTGTAAGCCTAAATTAAATTTTTAAATCAGCGTGTGATAGCGTGTTGTTTGCTATCAAAGGGTGGACTGTCGAAGCCAGATAATTGGCTGAGACAGAATCTGTTAAAATTAAAATCTGCCCAACGCCATTTTAGCGAATCTCACACAATATCAGTACTTACGACGATGTTATTATTTAGCATCGTGCGATTCCCACACAATAGAACAATGTTAAAAGTCCTCATTATATAAATACATACATTTACTAAAACATATAATATGAACAATCCTGCAAAACATGTACCAGTGTACTGCACAAACACATAGATGCACAACGCTAACTAGCGTCTTTTCTTAATATCCTTACACTTACACATTGCACACTTACATAGAAAGATTCCCCAGAATTAAGGTTAATATTCAAGGTTTTATTCATTATTAATTATGTAATAAAGTGATTGTATTTAAGATCTCAGGTTTCGTACATGATAAACAGACAGTGTTTGGTGCTATTCTAAACCACTGTTTATTTGCAAACGTCCGGTTCCATCGGCGAGGAAATCGCAACACGCATCTGCAAATTATGGATCATAGAGAGTTAGGCATTGAAATGTACTCTGTAATGTAGCCAGTTTAGACTTGTTCTTTGGTGGGAAAACGGACACAAAGAACTGTTGGAGGCTGAGCTATTACAATACAAACTGACCTATGAACTGTATCGTAACAGATGAACCAGGCAGAAGAACCAATGGGATTATGCCAACTTGTTCTATTGTATTGCCTATCTCTGTAAGGGTACAAAAACAAGCACTCAGGATCTGATAGTTAGTCATCTTTTCTTTGCTGTTGACGGAGGTTTCATAGTTGATGCCAGGAATCTGGATCTAGAGCGCATGTGTATGTATTCGACTGCACCTTGTGATTGTATAATTTGTTTGCGCTAATTGTATGTAGATCACAGCGTGTAACTATCTGCTTTTTGGTAAATAATATCTTTTTGTGCTTTGGAACCACAATCCAAGTCTGGAAAGCAATTATTTCTTGTGCGACTTATAACGCTAAATAGCAACATTTAGGGTGTATAGATCATTAGGTATTCATAATGCCCTTATGGCCGGATCTGTCTTTCTGTGAAACTGGGCTTTTTGCTGCAGGAAATGAGAAGTGACAATGCGTCCACATGGAACCACCCTGACTTTGGCGTGTATCTAGGGCTCTGTGTGATTCTGCCATGCGTATAGCGAGGGGGAATCTGTTTTTTGACGGATCCCTTTCACCTAGCGAATGCCGATACTGATGATGATGGTTGCGGCGGCTGGCGAAAAACAAAAAGGGGGCACGACTTCCTGTCTGTATTAGCTGAAAGGAATCTCGCATTAGCATAAAGTGGTAAAACTGGTGTCATGATCCGCCCCAATACTGCTGTTTCACCAATGCCGCCACTCTCTCCAGTTCTGCTACTCCGCAATGTTCCAGCCAGTCTGGTCACATGTGCGGTTTGGTAATCCTGCAGCCTGTGTTAACTATATGATCCAGCAGCTATAGGCTGCACCTGTGACTGTCTAATTTAAACCTGCTCCACAGTTCCTTCTGGGCCAGAGTCTGGTTACGTTTTCATCCTGCAGGATTCTTCTCCTTGGGATCCTGGTTATCGGGGTACGGCTCTCCCAAAAGCTAGCAATTTAGCTCCAGGTTGTATTCTGCTATCTGCTCCAGTGCTATTCAGAAAACCTGCTCAGTATTACTTCAGCATATCTCCAGTGCAATCCAGTCACCTGCATCTGACTCATGGTCTGATTCACAGGTGCCTGCAAATCCCTTTGCAACTGTGATTCTGTATGCAGCGTTTCTGCAGAGATATGCTAATGATTTAGCAGATGTCTTGTGCACAGAGGCACACACCCCCAATGTCTCACATCCCCTGCTTACATACAAAAAATAAAACATCAGTCACACTTCAAATATCTGAGCGACCCTATGCTATGTCAGAATGTTTGCGTCACCTAAGAGGCTGAGGCCCCTGCAGCTGGGAATATATTCGTAGAGGCTCACTAAGGCCGTCTAGAAACTGCGATAGTTGTCGCAAACCCCTCGCTATGCATTTGCAATGTGATTTTGGCACTTGCGCAGTAGCAAAAACTTGCTCCACATCGTCCGCCATCTACACATCGTGCACCTTTGAGTCAAACCCCCAGTTTTCTGCATTACCAAGTGCATCCTACATCGGGCTCAGACAATCGGTCTTCTGCATTGCTACCAAGCACTGTGCATTCATCGCCCGGAGCCTGCGACAGCTGCACAAAGCACTCAGGTCCTGATCAGCATTGTACAATAATGCCACCACTGCTGAGTCTGGTTACGCAGCTGCTATGCTAAAATATGCAAATGTTGCAGCCGCCGGGATATGCATTTAGATGCCCACCTGCGGCTTTGAAAATCCAAGCACCTGCGTAAAATGTCGCAGCATCTGAGTGCAGAGAAGCAGCATCCGTCGCAGATCAATTGTTGCAGCCCTGAATGAGTCTATGATTCCACAAAACGGCCGTGCAGGAACTGAGCATGCTGTATACTATGCGTACGTGTTCGCAGTCACAGGGTGAGGCATGCCTCTGAAATGGTCGCATCAAGCCTGTGTTCCTTACCGCCACTCCCCATTACCTCCCCCACTGTCAACCACACTGCGAATAGTCGCTATGAATGACAACTGTGACACAGTTAGGTTAGGGGGTCCCTCTCCTGGGTAGAGGACTCCTTCGTTACACAAACACACACACAGCAGCAGGGAAGCAGCACACCAGTCTGGATGCGAGTACAAGCTGGTCGACGCCAGTCTTTATTGTACAATGTCAGAAATAACATAAAGAAAACATAAACATAAATCCTAGCCCTGTCGGGGCACTAACTTCACAGGTAGTTCCCTCACTACCAGAACCTGGCAGGGCCTAATGCCCTCACCAGCAACAAAAGCACAGCACAACACTCACAGTTACAGTTAGGTTTTCAAGTGTCTCTGAGCAAACTCCCTGTCTGCTCTTCCAGGTGAGACAATCAGCCCTCAACACACTAGGCTTATATTGGCCACCCTCAGGTGGGAACCCAATCAAGCCTGTTACCAGGCTGCGAGAACCAAAACCTGGAGTGGCCATGGGTGGAGCCCTCCCTCTCCTCTCACCCACAACCCCCAGGTCCCAAACCGGCTTTTCAAAAAGCCGAGACTCAAGCTTGCTACACTGCAGACTTTCTCCTGGGGATTTTAAACACATAGGACAGGAATCTGGGATAAATGTCCCTGCCACAGACCACTTTACCAGTGATCCTATCACATATCCCCCCCTTTGTTTCGACCTATGGTTCGGAACAACTGAAGCCCCCAAACAATGAACGCGTGACAACGCGTCTGCTTTAAACAACAGGCCCCCTGGCCTGTGTTCCACCGAAAATTTTAAAGTTTGTAACGCTCACTTTATGGCCAACGCCTCCTTCTCCACTGTGGCACCGGGTAGGCATTGAATTTTGAAACACTGTTCAACTTTCGGAAGTCATTGCAGAAACGCACACTCCCGTCGGGCTTTGGAATCAACACAATGGGACTTGACCATTCACTATGTGATTCTTCATAAACCCCTAACTCTAGCATATTTTTAATTTCTTTCGACACCGATTCTCTTTGTGCTTCTGGTAACCTATAGGGCTTTAGATTAACTTTAACCCCTGGGTCAGTGATGATAACATATTTAATGACCGAGGTTTTCCCAGGTACGTCAGAGAACAGCACCCTATTTCTAATCAGAAACTCCTTGACCTCTTGTTGTTGAATTGCCGACAGGGTTTTTGCCACTGTCACTTCGGCAACTAAGGGCCCTGGACTTACTGGAGGGTCTCGGACGGCCGACAGTACCGTTCTATCTTTCCAGGGCTTTAACAGATTTATATGGTATATCTGTTCCGGCTTTCTTTTCCCCGGCTGGTAAACTTTGTAATTGACCTGCCCCACTCTTTCTAAGATTTCAAAGGGCCCTTGCCATTTAGCCAAAAGTTTATTTTCCACAGTGGGAACCAATACTAACACTCTGTCCCCAGGAGCAAAGCTGCGTAACCGAGCATTGTGGTTGTATACCCTCTGCTGTGCCTGTTGAGCCTGTTCCAGGTGCTCTCTCACTATCGGCACTACCGCAGCAATTCTCTCCTGCATTTGAGAAACATACTCAATCACCGTTTTGTAAGGACTAGACTGCCCCTCCCATGTCTCTTTGGCAATGTCTAGTAACCCCCTTGGGTGTCTCCCATACAACAAGTCGAAGGGTGAAAACCCGGTAGAGGACTGGGGAACTTCTCTTATGGCCAACAATAAATACGGCAATAAGTAGTCCCAATCCCTACCATCCTTGTCGACCACTTTCCTAAGCATGTGTTTTAACGTCTTGTTAAACCTCTCGATCAGCCCATCGGTTTGGGGGTGATAAACCGAAGTTCTTAACTGTTCGATTTTGAACAGGCGGCATAACTCTTTCATGACTTTGGACATAAATGGTGTACCCTGGTCAGTTAGTTTCTCCTTAGGTATACCCAGCCTGCTAAAGACATGAACTAGCTCTCTGGCAATGGTCTTGGTTGACGTATTGCGCAACGGGATCGCTTCCGGGTACCTGGTAGCGTAATCCATTATGACCAGACTATACTGGTGTCCCCTGGCAGACTTCATTAAGGGTCCAACCAAATCCATCGCTATTCTTTCAAACGGCACCTCTATGATAGGCAATGGAACTAGTGGACCCTTAAAATGTGGCCTGGGAGCATGATACTGACACTCAGGGCAGGATGCGCAAAAGTTAGATACCTCTTTATGAAGCCCGGGCCAGAAAAACCTCTGCATTATTCGCTCAGTGGTTTTCTCTACCCCTAGATGGCCTGCCGTTATATGACCATGGGCCAGATCCAACACTGTTCTTCTGTAGGCTTTGGGAACTATTAGTTGTTCCACAACATCTTCCCCCTTCTTAGTCACCTGATATAACAAATCCTGACACATTGCCATGTGGGGATAGGACAAAGGACTATCAGGGTCTACGGGTTTACCATCAACTACTTTTACATTCTCCCTGGCTTTTACCAAAGTAGGGTCATTCAACTGCTCCACGGCAAAGACCTCTCTTCTGACCTCTAAATCAGGCAGACGATCACCTGACCCAACAACACTTCCCACCTCAATGGGAGGCACATCAGTTGGCGGGCCACCGTCACGTTCCGCATTCTCTAGTTCGCCAACCATAGTAGAAAAAGGGAATAACTCTGACTCAGAAGAAACTCCCTCCTCCACTACATCGACAACCTTCTCAAATGGATCGGGGTTGTTCACCTCTGGAACAAAACGGCTTTCCCACAACTTCCAGAAGTGAGCAAAGTCTCTCCCCAATATTGCATCGTACACCAGACCATGCACCAAACCCACAGAAACTATAGCAGAGCCACATGGTGTCTCGATGTTCACCTCGGCCGTAACATAATATCGAGTATCCCCATGTATGCAGGTCACACCAACAGTTTTCCCTGTATGCCTCAAGGGGTTCACCAGCTCAGCTTTTATAAGTGTCACCAAGCTACCAGAGTCTAACAGTGCCTCTACTCGGTTGCCATCTACAGTGAGTACACACATGTGCTTATCAGTCTCAGCCTGCTGGTCAGCCATACAGGCTATCTGTGCAAAGAAAGACCCCCTGCGGTAGACATGAGCAGTATCACATTGCATAGGTTCAGTTGTAAGTGCACAATTAGCGGCAATATGGCCGAAGCCACACCATCGGAAACACTGAGTCATATTAATGTCTAGTCGTTTACGGGGCAAGAACCTTCTCGGCCTGGCAGGCCTGTCTCCAGGTTCTACACCCTCAGTCTTAGGTACATTCCACCGCCCAGCACCCTTCTCCCCTGGAACTGTCTTACCAGTGTCTCTGGGAGTTCGCCGGTGCACCATCAGGGCTCGGTGGGGCATACTCATCAGCTCCTCAGCCACCACGTACCTCTCCACCAGCTCGACCAACTGGTCCGCGGACTTAGGGTCTGCATGGCTCACCCACTTGCGCAGAGTCACAGGTAATGATCGCAGGTACCGGTCCATCACGACCCTTTCCACGATCTGTGGTCCCGTCAGCGTCTCGGGCTGTAGCCATTTTGAGGACAGATGGACGAGGTCATGCATCTGTGAATGTGGAGGCTTGTCCTTATGGAACTCCCAGCGGTGGACCCGTTGGGCACGAACAAAGGTGGTGACTCCCAAGCGAGTTAGGATCTCCTGTTTTAGTTTTTTATAGTCCTTGGCATCAGCCAGGCATAAGTCAAAATATGCTTTTTGTGGCTCCCCAGACAAAAAAGGTGCCACCAGACTTGCCCACTGCTCCTTGGGCCAACTCTCCCTTTCGGCCGTTCTTTCAAATACGGCAAGATAGGCCTCCACATCATCGCCCGAAGTCATCTTTTGGAGGAAGTGACTGGCTCGTACGGAGTGAGTGGGGGTGGGAGAACCAGTATTAACATCGCTGGGTCGGGCGACCAGGTGCTGTATCACCTCTTTTATGGCCTGGCTGTTTTCCTCAATGGAGACCTGTTGAAGTCTGTTAGTCTCCTGCTGAGCCCTGGTAGCTTCCTGCTGAGCTGCTGTAGCTTGGAGCAAGACCTTAATAATTTCCTCCATTTTGTCCTGGGGTGTAGATTGGAAGCTGAACCTTGCCTCTCTGAGCATTGGCTGATGCCTCCTCTATGGGACTCCAAGGACACAGTGTTATTTCCACTCTCACAAATTGGGCGTCTGTCCCTTTAATTTTTAAATGGAAAGTTTTCCTCTTGCTGCAAGTTCAGTGTGTGTGGTTGCCCGCATTCTCCACCATATTGTGACACAGTTTGGTTAGGGGGTCCCTCTCCTGGGTAGAGGGCTCCTTCCTTACACACACACACAGCAGCAAGGAAGCAGCACACCAGTCTGGATGCAAGTACAAGCTGGTCGGCGCCAGTCTTTATTGTACAATGTCAGAAATAACATAAAGAAAACATAAACATAAATCCTAGCCCTGTCGGGGCACTAACTTCACAGGTAGTTCCCTCACTACCAGAACCTGGCAGGGCCTAATGCCCTCACCAGCAACAAAAGCACAGCACAACACTCACAGTTACAGTTAGGTTTTCAAGTGTCTCTGAGCAAACTCCCTATCTGCTCTGCCAGGTGAGACAATCAGCCCTCAACACACTAGGCTTATATTGGCCACCCTCAGGTGGGAACCCAATCAAGCCTGTTACCAGGCTGCGAGAACCAAAACCTGGAGTGGCCGTGGGTGGAGCCCTCCCTCTCCTCTCACCCACAACCCCCAGGTCCCAAACCGGCTTTTCAAAAAGCCGAGACTCAAGCCTGCTACACTGCAGACTTTCTCCTGGGGATTTTAAACACATAGGACAGGAATCTGGGATAAATGTCCCTGCCACAGACCACTTTACCAGTGATCCTATCACACAACGGTAATGTACCTTGACGCATGCGTAGCGTGACTCAGATGGATGCATTTAGACGCCCACCTGCGTCTTTGAAAATCCAAGCACCTGCGTAAAATGTCGCAGCATCTGAGTGCAGAGAAGCAGCATCTGTCGCAGATCAATTGTTGCAGCCCTGAATGAGTCTATGATTACACAAAACGGCCGTGCAGGAACTGAGCATGCTGTATACTATGCGTACGTGTTCGTAGTCACAGGGTGAGGCATGCCTCTGAAATGGTCGCATCAAGCCTGTGTTCCTTACCGCCACTCCCCATTACCTCTCCCACTGTCAACCACACTGCGAATAGTCGCTATGAATGACAACGGTAATGTACCTCGACGCATGCGTAGCTTGACTCAGATGGATGTGCCGATGGTCGATAATCGCTGAAATGTGAAAACATCGGCACAGCGTTCATCTATAAACCATGCAATCAGTTCCAAAACCATCGCATATATCACATTTTATTTACATTTAGCATTATTTCACATTTTTGTACATCTTGTTATGCAGGCAAGCTTGTACACGGAGATTTTGTACACAGATACTGCATGAGCCAGTTTTAGCAGTTGTTTGTGACATACATGGTTTTTATACACACTACGTATGAGAAGCTGCTGCACATTGCACTTTAGGCATAGATGCATTATGATTGTAATTGATTTGCTGTATTTATCTCGATCTATGTTTGTCGTTAGGTTTCCATCGTACCGGGACTCTGCTGGGTGACGTCACTTCCGTTTTTTGCGGAGCTGCCGCTACCGGAAGTGCGGCTGCTGGAAGGAGGCCAGGTGGACATGGTCATACAGGGGAGTAAGTGGTTTTACATCATTTATTTATACACCGTTTGTTTGCACATTTTGTCACTACGTTGTCCTGAGGAAGGGATACAATACCCCAAAACGTTGACTTACCAATAAATTCCCTCCTTTGAGAGTATTATTTTCACCAGTCTCCGAGTGCCGCCTGGATATTGTCTGTAATTATATATATATATATTGTGACAACTTGGGGTAATTAGCCTGGTAGATTGGTGTAAGTGGTGCAGTGAGTAGGTGCAGAATTAGAGTCCACACGTGACATTCCAGTGAAATAAACGAAAATGGTGCTTTACTGCCAGCATGGAAACCAGTAAACAGAAATAGAAAATAATAAACAACCTAGCCCTTTCTTATGGCACTAGCTCACTTCTTGAACCCTCTCTATAGAAGCAGCTAATCTGCATGAAAGTCTCTCACAGTCTGTGAGATTTGTGGTCCTTCCTGCCATGTGCAGGACTGGACACTGGCCTCCTGGCCTGGTATAGCTTTCTCAGCTTGTTGGCTGCCACCTCTCATGAGGACAGTGTCAGAGGTATAGGGATCTGCCTGCCTCCTTCCAGGTATGATCCTGACCACCTGGCCTTCTTCACTCACACTACAGCCCCACCTGGACTGTCTAACTGTGTCCACCAGCAGCCTCACCTGGGCTCTGGTCATATGGCAACCATTACACATCTTCCCACAATGCTTTTCTACTCTGTGTGGGCGGATCTCTCCTGCCACACACAGAATCTGCTGCTCACCAGTGCCATCTCTGGTGATACTGCCACATTATAACAAGAGATATGGTAAGAACTTACCTTTGTTATCTCTGTTTCTACGAAGTCCATAGGGTCCACAGGGTTGACCTTGGGGTATAGGTGGATCTGGATCCACGGGCACCACGCAGTTAAAGCTTTGCTGCTCCCAGGATGCTCTTGGGTCCGTCCTCCTCTATACCCCGCCCCCGGCCACAAGCACCTCAGTTGGTAAGCAGCTAAGGCCGGAGGAGGAGACTAAATAGAGAGAAGGAAGACTGGAACACACAAGAAACCATACTCACAGAAATGGGAGACGGAAAACCGGTGACCAGCCACACAGCCCATTTGAAGCCAGGTGCGTCAGGGCGGGCGCCCTGTGGACCCTATGGACTTCGTAGAAACAGAGATAACAAAGGTAAGTTCTTACCATATCTCTTGTTTTCTACTTCAGGGTCCATAGGGGGTCCACAGAGTTGATTTGGGGATGTCCCAAAGCAGTTCAACTAAGGGTGGGGACGCTCCTGTGCTGAAAGGAGTACCCGGAGTCCAAAGGATGCATCCTGAGAGGCGAAGGTGTCAAACGCATAGAACCTCAAAAACGTTTGAATGGAAGACCAAGTGGCCACCTTACACAGCTGAACAGCGGAGGTGCCACGTCTAGCAGCCCAAGAGGGACCCACAGAACAAGTGGAATGAGCCTGAACAGAGGCTGGCACAGGTAAACCCTCCTGTGCATAAGCCTCACAAATAACGGAACGAAGCCAACGGGCTAACGTTTGCTTGTTGGCCGGCCAACCCCTCTTGTGAAAACCGAAGAGGACAAACAAAGAATCCGACTTCCTAACCGAAGCAGTCCGATCCACATAGATTCTAAGTGCCCGGACTACATCTAAGGAAGCCTCACCAGCTGAAAGATCAGGTGACTGAAAAGCTGGCACAACAAGTTCCTGATTAATGTGGAACTTTGAGACCACTTTGGGCAAAAACTCAGGACGAGTGCGGAGCACCGCTCTGTCCTGATGAAAAATCAGAAAAGGGGGGCGACAGGAAAGCTCCCCCAACTCTGACACCCTCCTGACAGAAGCAATTGCTAGGAGAAAAAACGGTCTTGAACGTCAGCCACTTGAGGTCCACCACCTCAAGAGGCTCAAAAGGAGGACCCTGCAAGACCCGTAGCACCACCGCCAAGTCCCAAGGAGCCACAGGTGGCACGAAGGGAGGATGGATCCGGAGAACACCCTGGAAAAAGGTGTGAACATCCGGTAGTGTAGCAATCCGTCGCTGAAACCACACGGACAAAGCAGACACGTGAACCTTCAGAGAGGCCAGGCGTAAGCCGAGGTCCAAACCTGATTCAAGGAACTCCAAGATTCTGGAAACCCGGAACACCTGAGGATCATAGTTTCTGGATTCACACCACTGAAAGTGCGCCACACCCTGTGGTAAATCCGTGCGGAGACAGGCTTGCGTGCCCTAAGCATGGTACCAATGACCAAACTGGAGAAACCCCTAGACCTCAAGACGGCTGTCTCAAGAGCCACGCCGTCAAAGACAGCCGACCCAGATCCGGGTAAAGGCAGGGCCCTTGAGACAACAGGTCCCGACGCTGAGGAAGAAGGTACGGAGCGTCGATGGAGAGACACCTCAGATCGGAGTACCAAGGACGTCTGGGCCACGCCGGAGCTACCAGCACGAGCGTGCCGCCGTCCTGCTTGAATTTCCGCAGAACCCGAGGAAGTAAGGATATCGGAGGAAACAGATACTCCAGGTGAAACGTCCATTTCACCGACAGCGCGTCTACCAGACTGGCGCCTGCGTCTCTTGTCCTTGACCCGTAAACGGGCAACTTGTGATTGTGACGGGAGGCCATCAAGTCCAGCTCCGGCAGCCCCCACCTGTCCACGAGTAGCTGAAACACCTCTGGGTGAAGCGACCATTCCCCGGGATGCACGTCGTGACGGCTGAGGAAGACCGCCTCCCAATTGAGGACTCCAGGAATGAAGACTGCCGAGATCGCTGGAATGTGACACTCCGCCCAAGCAAGGATGCGAGACACCTCCAACATCGCTGCCGACCTTGGTGGTTGATATACGCCACCGTGGTGGCGTTGTCGGACTGCACCTGAACCGCCCTTCCGTGAAGAGCGGGACCGGACGACTGCAGGGCCCGATAAACTGCCCGCAGTTCCAGAATGTTGATGGGAAGAAGAGCTTCTTCCGCAGACCAACGACCCTGAAGTGACAACGAGCCGGTCACTGCCTCCCAACCCCGGAGACTGGCATCTGTCGTAAACAGAACCCAGTCCTGCATCCAAAAGAGGCGACCCTGGACGAGATGAGCTGACTGGAGCCACCACGCCAGAGACCGGCGCACTTCCGGGGACAAAACCAGCATCTGGGATCGGATCCGGTGAGGTAACCCGTTCCACTCCGATAGAATCAGCCCCTGCAGGGGCCTGGAATGGAACTGGGCAAATTCCACCATGTCGAATGCCGACACCATGGACCCCAGGACTCTCATTGCTGAATGGACCGACACTTTGTCACTGCTCAGGCAACTGTGTATCCTCAGTCGTAGGGAGGACACCTTTTCCGGAGTCAAGAAAATCCTTTGTTGACCAGAATCCAGAAGTGCTCCCAGATGGACCATCCATTGTGATGGGATCAGAGAGGACTTCTTCCAATTTATCAACCACCCGTGTGCTTGAAAACAAGCAATGGTCAGGTGGAGATGTCGAAGAAGCACCTCTGGGGAGCTTGCCAGCTGAAGAAGATTGTCCAGGTATGGCAACAGCCGTATACCCTGACCACGAAGGTGGGCAGCCATAACTGCCATCACCTTGGTGAACACCCACGTAGCCGTGGCTATGGGCACATGGAGATAGGTGTCCTGGATATCGAGGGAGACCATGTAATCCCTGGGTTCCATCACCAGAATGATGGAACGTAACGTTTCCATCCTGAACCTGGGAACTCTGAGGTATTTGTTCAGAGACTTCAAATTCAGGATAGGGCGATGAGAACCATTGGGTTTCTGCACCAGAAACAGAGTAGAATAGTACCCCGTCCCGCGCTGAGGCTGCGGAACGGGAACAATGACCCCTGCTTGTAGCAAGGATTCTATAGCTACCTGAATCTGGACAGCTTTGGTCTTGTCCAGAGAAGGACTCATACAGAAAAACTGGTGGGGCGGCCTGAACCGAAAAGACAGGTCGTACCCCTGAGAGACTACTTCTCGAACCCAGGCATCCATGGTGGTATTGTGCCAACACTGGGCGAATAGGAGAAGTCGGCCTCCCATTCTGGGGTCCCCCAGAGAGAGGCCCGTCCCATCAGGCAGCAGGTTTATCCTCCTGCTTGGAAGAAGTGCGCCGAGCACTCCATGCCTGCTTCTTGGGCTTGGGTGCAGCCTTGGTCGCCGAATGTCTCGGGAAGGACTGACCCTTGGCCTTACCTGAACCCGAAAGGACCGAAAGGCGGAGCTCCGAACCTTAGCCGGCACTGAACCCGAAGGAAGGAAGGCCGACTTGGATTTAGCCAAGGTATCCACTATTTTGTCAAAGTCCGGACCAAATAGCAACTCACCATTAAAAGGCAATGCCTACAGACTCCTTTTAGAGTCCGCATCTGCTCGCCAAGACCTCAGCCACAAGGACCGACGAGCAGACACAGCTGCAGCCGACACCCTAGAGGTCAGCAGACTAGCATCCAACAAAGCTTCCCCTACATAGGAAGCGGCATCCCTCATTTGACCAATTAACGCTCTCTGGATCTCCGGAGCATCCTCTGGAAAAGTATCGTCCAAAGCGTTAGCCCAGCTCTCAATGGCCTTAGCCACCCATGAAATGGCCATGGACGGGCGCGCCACCGCCCCTGAAAGGGAGTAAATGGATTTCAAACATATCTCGACCTTCCTGTCTGTGGGATCCTTCAAAGAGGAAATAGACGGTAATGGGAGCGTAGCGCTCTTAATCAAGCGAGTGACGTGGGAATCCACAGCCGGTGGAGTTTCCCACTTCCTGCAATGCGCTTCAGGAAAAGGATAATTCTATGCCAACCTCTTTTGTGGTTGGAATCTCTTACTGGGCAACTGCCAGGCCCCCGCCATATGTTCCGTCAACTGGTCAGACAAGGGAAAGACACTCGACGTAACCTTAGCTTTTTTAAAGTTAGGGTACTTAGATTTAGGGGCCGGTGCATCATCCTCTATATGAAGGATAGCGCGCACCGCCCTAACCAATGCCGGCACATTAATGGAAGATTTAGTCTCCATCTCCTGGGCCGCGGCGTCAGAGTCAGTGTCTTCATGAACTTCTCCATCATCCGAAGACACATCCGAGTCCGACAGCTGCACTGTTAGAGAACTCACCACCTGACGCTTGGGCACCTTAGGGGGCAAATCACTCTGCAACACAAAAACAGAGGATGAGGCCGCCAGACTCTGCACAGAGCTGGAGAGTACATCCACCCAAGGTGGAGGCGCAGCATGAGGATAACCCTGAAAAGGCACCATCGACTGCTGAGTCACAGGGGGGGACTGGACATACACAGGCACCCCCGCATAAGGACCCACGGTTTGAGACCCGGGGGGAGACTGCAATAAATGCGGAATACCCGGGGAATGGGGGATGTTAGGCTGGGGCAACGCCCTAACAGGCACCGCAGCCGGCACCGCTAAATGGTCCACAATAGATGCCAACACCTGGGAAAACATCGCCCAAGGAGGATCCTGTGAAATAGGGGGCACCAGCTGGCACCGCCCGCACAGACCATCCTGAGATAGATCCCCCCTATCAACTCCAGCAGCACAGCGTCTGCAGGAAAACAGCACAGGAGCTCCGGAGTGCTCAGTCTCCTCATCAGACATGATACAGAAATGCTCAATGAAAACGTATCACCAGAGGGAATATGGTGAAAACACCTCCGCACTCACAGCATGCAACACAAACAGCCCACAATATGGAAGTGTGCAGCACACAACTGTATGTGACCGACCTCGCAAATACTTGATTTATACAAGCGAGGTCCACAGAAAAAAGCCCTTCCCCCACACACCTGCCGGCCGTATGGAAAAGGAAAGGGATAGGTACAAGCTGACAGTAAGTTAGAAATAAGTCACAGACAGCAGCACTAGCAAAAGTCACATACAATGCAGTAAGGATTTGAGTCACCGCACCTTCCGCTACAATCAACCTCCCAGATTCAGTGTCTGGGAGGGCTATAGCGCTGCGTACACTGTCCCTTTGCAGAGGAGAGGTACCCAGGGGGACCGGTCCATGCACCGCCTGGGAGTCTGCGTTACAGCCTTGAAGATGGCCGCCGGAGAGCTCTGAGGAGGAGTGGCCGCATGAAGAACAGCTCAGCGACGCCAGCACACGTGAGAGAAGGCGCGCTGAGCTGAGGGGAGGAGCCGCTAAACCAGGGAAGGCTGCCTCCCCTGGCTAGTAATTAACCCCAGGGACGCTGGTTCCCCTCCAGCCATTATTCCCTGGTGGTCCAGCGGACGGGCGGGGTATGCCTGCAGAGGGGGGAGCCCGCCGCCGCTACTAGCGCCGCCGGTCTGTCCCCAGAGACCGGCGGCTAGAGACTGCATTTCCCCCGCGTGCAGCGCTGACAACGCTACACGCGGCTTACCTGAATCCCCGTGAGCCCGGCAGCAGTCAGTGGGAGGTCCCGGAGCCACGCTAGTACTGACTCCGGGGTCCGGCTGCGATCCCCAGATCAGTACTGGCGTTGCAGCGCCAGCGGGGTTGTTGGAGCGGCAGCGTGGACGTCCAGCTGGACAGTCTGATGCTGCCACTCTGAAGAGTAAAAAATAAAATAAAATCTTCCATCTTCAAAAATAAAGCTTAGGAGCTGCTAAAAACAGCCCCACTGCAACAGGGTGACCCGACTCCGGCCGGGCACCAACTAAAACTGAGGTGCCTGTGGCCGGGGGCGGGGTATAGAGGAGGACGGACCCAAGTGCATCCTGGGAGCAGCAAAGCTTTAACTGCGTGGTGCCCGTGGATCCAGATCCAGCTATACCCCAAGGTCAACCCTGTGGACCCCCTATGGACCCTGAAGTAGAAATATATATATATGTTCTGGTACTGTTTGCGTTATTGCTTTAGTGCATACCTGGATTTTCTCAAATTATTAACAGTGCATTCTAAGTATCTATTCCTGATTTTGTTGCTGGTTCATTTGCATTTTGTTTATTCAGCCTGCTTATTCCTGCTATAGGTACAGTTTTTTTCTGCACTTTACCCAGTGTGTAATAAACATTACCTACAGTATGCCGCGGTAGTGCTGGGATTATTCTTGGCAAGCGCACACACAGGGGAATTCTCAGAGACGTGTTACCTGGCTCCCGTGGCTAGCCACATATACAGCCACCACTTCTGACTCGATCATGTGATAAACAAAAACCAGTGCTGGTGGCTGGTGATCAGAAGATTCGTGGACAGGCAGAAGCGCAACAGTGTCCACCACCACGTGCCTAAACCTAAGGACAGTGGTAAGCACATAATAAAAACCTTTGCACCTAGGTTGCGGAGACACTAAAGACACCGTGCAATGAGAACATTTGGGAACCACTACCTTATATAACGACGGTAATGGGGTGTATGCAAGGGTCTCTGATTTTTTTTTTCACCCACATATTTTTGAACTGGGTTAAAAAAAAAATAATTTTTAACTGCACCATAGTCTACGCTGCATCGTTGGCCCATTGTGCTTTTTGTGAGCAAAACAGACAAAAACATTTCTTGCGTGGCCTGAGCCAGCAGAGGAAATTGGGCAGAGAGGGCGGTAGGATGAGTCCACGGGTCAAAATTAATGTAAAGATGAGTACGGCTGCCACTTACAATGGTGGCCATCCTCATACAAAGCTCGTCAGCTACACATAGAAAGATTTACCACACTAGATGGAATGGGTATGAACCCAAACTCTCCCGGGGGGTGCCTAACCCTAAGTCCCCCCCGGGAGCCGTAAACCTAACCCTCCCCCCCAGCGGCTGTCCGCTCGCGGCGCCCGGCATCACTACGATCGTGATACCGTGCGCCGGTCTCCCGGCGTCGGGGATATGCGGGCGTCTACATCTAGACGCCCGGCATTTCACCCTTGCCGGGATAAGACAGTCGAGAAGCCGGCTGCCAGTAATAGGCAGTCGGCTTCCCGATTGCTTCCCCACTCACTAACCTGTCCCTGTATAATAACTGGTAATGGTGAACAACTTCCTCCTCTATTTCCCAGCAAGGTATTCTTCTATTAGTCATTTAGGCTCAAACAGGCTGGATTTAATGTGCTTTAATGAGCTTGCAGACAGGATGGCTGGTGTGCATAGGAGGGGGGGGGGGCACTCCTCCAAATATAGACATAAACAGCTGATAAAGTCTGGATTTTTATTGAATAAAATGATCATTGGAAAGCAGCGTCTGTCTGTCCTTGCTGATCATGGAAATCTAAAGTGCACTGAAATTCTTCCTGAAAGGCGTCCAAAAACGGAGGGATGACCTCTTCCACGGTAACCTCTCTTCCCAATTCTGCCGTCAGGGAAGTAACGCCTTTGTCTGCGATTCCGCACGGCACTACGTGCTCAAACCAAGTGAGGTCCGTGTTACAGTTCAGAGCGAGTCCGTGGGTCGTTATATGTCTAGAGCAGTGGACCCCTGTAATAGAATGAGGACAGCATTAGCCTGGCACCGCAGTACTGGACCACAGTACCATCTGCTCCATACAGCAATGTAAAATCTTTTACCAACACATTATCGACACTGAAGTCACGCCGTGGGTGCACTGAGCTATCCCTTATAGCGTAACTAGAATCTGCTGTACTCTTACCAGGTAACGTTGATAATAAGTATCGACAAGTAATAAACACTAAGGGTGTCAACACAAACTAATTAATATGCAACCCCTTATCACTGCCTGGGGAGTGACCACAAGAGACATTGAGCATGATTCATTACAGATTGCAACTGCAATAGCGATTACGCACGCAGCCTCATTGTGATCACTATGCCGTCGCAGCACAACATAACGACGCCCACCTTACCTTACACGCATCCATATTACTTAGCAAGACTGCAAAACCATCGGTAACAGTGAGTACCATCGCAGCCTCACGCACACTTGCACTTGCACAAGCTCCGACCTTACTCAGGCATTGCTCATCACACGCACTGAGGGCTTGATTCTGCAAGGATCGTAATTGCAAAGCTGCACGCAGGCTATAGATATATGATGTACAGTATGCACGCAGGCAGCTTTGCAATTGCGATCCTTGCAGATATGGTAGCGCACAGGAGGCATCACGCGTCCATTTGAACTTCAAATGGCACTAGCTTTCTATGAGGCAGAGCACAGGTTCTCAAACTCGGTCCTCAGGACCCCAAACAGTGCATGTTTTCCAGGTCTCCTCACAGAATAATTAGGCCCACCTGTGGATCTTTTAAAATGTGTCACTGAGCAATGAACATACTTGTGCACCTGCTAGGTGACCTGGAAAACGTTACCTGTGTGGGGTCCTGAGGACCGAGTTTGAGAACCTCTGAGGTAGAGTACAAGATTCTTTATATAGAGAGGAGCTGATGCTGAAGGCCGATACACACTAGATGATGACTAGTGTGTACAACCTCGTTAGTGACGGGACCTGTCGGGGGTGCCGGCATTGACAAGGGCTTACACTCTCGCAATGCCAGCAGAGACGGCGGGAGCCATGCTGCATTAGCCTGTCGGACCTGCA
This sequence comes from Taudactylus pleione, assembly GCA_031769625.1. Classification (NCBI taxonomy): domain Eukaryota; kingdom Metazoa; phylum Chordata; class Amphibia; order Anura; family Myobatrachidae; genus Taudactylus; species Taudactylus pleione. The sequence continues at coordinate 151,710 of JAUIMM010001496.1, read as the reverse complement.
TGCAGGGCCGACGGAGGATGTCGCTGACGACACGAGGGAGCATCGTCAGTGACATAGCGAGTACACACTAGATGATAAGGTGGTTTTACAGGTAGGTCACTCCCAGCAGATGAAGCAATGCTGGCTAGTTGTGTGTGTGGTGGTGGTGGGGGCAGAGGAGGTAATATACAGTGTGTGTATGATTTTAGCTTGATCATTGTAGAGGCTGGTTTACATAACATAACTAATAGCTCAATTATATGCTATATATTCTTGACTAGTAACTTGGAGTCATCATATGACACGTTCCCCCAGCCTCACCAGTGCCACCACCCTGCTGTTACACTGACTGTGTGGCAGTAGGTACATGCATGTTATTATAATATAACAGTGTATGATGCTGTAGGATGATAGGCAGTAGGTACATGTTATTATAATACAGTGGGTGCTGCTGGGACTTGTAGTTCCCCAGCTGTAGGATGATAGGCAGTAGGTACATGTTGTTGTTCCAATACAGTGGGTGCTGCTGGGACTTGTAGTTCCCCAGCTGTAGGATGATAGGCAGTAGGTACGTGTTATTATAATACAGTGGGTGATGCTGGGACTTGTAGTTCCCCAGCTGTAGGATGATAGGCAGTCGGTACCGTACATCTTATTATTATACAGTAAAGGATCCTGTCCTCACCGATGGCGCAGATCTTCCTGTCCCGCACCCAGACACCAGTCTCCGGCGCCCGCCCCGCCGTCACCCCGAGGCTCCGGCACAGGCCTATAGCCGCGGCCTCCAGCCCGCAGACATACCGGCGCAGGGTGCGGCGCAGGCGGCTGAGCTCCAGCACTGGGTAGCACAGCAGCTGGCCGGGCCCGTGGAAGGTGATGAGCCCCCCGCGGTCTGTGCGCTGGAAGTCTGCCCCTAGGGCCCGGAGCCTGGCCTCCTCCGCCGCCGGGTACGGGCCCTGCCGGATCCCCACCGTGTACACGGCCGGGTGCTCGCACAGCAGCAGCGTGTCCCGGCCACCCGCCTCCCGGAGCTCCCGCACGCAGCGCTGCTGGGCCCGCACAGCCTCGGGGTACGGTAACAGCCCCAGCCGGAGCACACGCAGCACGGGCCGGCCCGCGGCCGCCGCCATCCCGCGCTCTCTCTGAGGTCACCGGGGAGGGGGTGAGAGGGGGCTCCGGGCCCGGGATAGGAGAACGTTCAGGCCACAGGGAGGGCTCTGTCTCCGGCTACTGTACTGTATAACAGGGCGGGGAGGGTGTGTATCACTGCAACGCTGTATATCATTACATGTTACTGTACCTCATTATATGTATATATACACTGCACTCTGTCACTGTATATCATTACATGTTACTGTACCTCATTATATGTATATACACTGCACTCTGTCACTGTATATCATTACATGTTACTGTACCTCATTATATGTATATACACTGCACTCTGTCACTGTATATCATTACATGTTACTGTACCTCATTATATGTATATATACACTGCACTCTGTCACTGTATATCATTACATGTTACTGTACCTCATTATATGTATATACACTGCACTCTGTCACTGTATATCATTACATGTTACTGTACCTCATTATATGTATATACACTGCACTCTGTCACTGTATATCATTACATGTTACTGTACCTCATTATATGTATATACACTGCACTCTGTCACTGTATATCATTACATGTTACTGTACCTCATTATATGTATATACACTGCACTCTGTCACTGTATATCATTACATGTGTTACTGTACCTCATTATATGTATATACACTGCACTCTGTCACTGTATATCATTACATGTGTTACTGTACCTCATTATATGTATATACACTGCACTCTGTCACTGTATATCATTACATGTTACTGTACCTCATTATATGTATATACACTGCACTCTGTCACTGTATATCATTACATGTTACTGTACCTCATTATATGTATATACACTGCACTCTGTCACTGTATATCATTACATGTTACTGTACCTCATTATATGTATATACACTGCACTCTGTCACTGTATATCATTACATGTTACTGTACCTCATTATATGTATATACACTGCACTCTGTCACTGTATATCATTACATGTGTTACTGTACCTCATTATATGTATATACACTGCACTCTGTCACTGTATATCATTACATGTGTTACTGTACCTCATTATATGTATATACACTGCACTCTGTCACTGTATATCATTACATGTTACTGTACCTCATTATATGTATATACACTGCACTCTGTCACTGTATATCATTACATGTTACTGTACCTCATTATATGTATATACACTGCACTCTGTCACTGTATATCATTACATGTTACTGTACCTCATTATATGTATATACACTGCACTCTGTCACTGTATATCATTACATGTTACTGTACCTCATTATATGTATATACACTGCACTCTGTCACTGTATATCATTACATGTGTTACTGTACCTCATTATATGTATATACACTGCACTCTGTCACTGTATATCATTACATGTGTTACTGTACCTCATTATATGTATATACACTGCACTCTGTCACTGTATATCATTACATGTTACTGTACCTCATTATATGTATATACACTGCACTCTGTCACTGTATATCATTACATGTTACTGTACCTCATTATATGTATATACACTGCACTCTGTCACTGTATATCATTACATGTTACTGTACCTCATTATATGTATATACACTGCACTCTGTCACTGTATATCATTACATGTTACTGTACCTCATTATATGTATATACACTGCACTCTGTCACTGTATATCATTACATGTTACTGTACCTCATTATATGTATATACACTGCACTCTGTCACTGTATATCATTACATGTTACTGTACCTCATTATATGTATATACACTGCACTCTGTCACTGTATATCATTACATGTTACTGTACCTCATTATATGTATATACACTGCACTCTGTCACTGTATATCATTACATGTTACTGTACCTCATTATATGTATATACACTGCACTCTGTCACTGTATATCATTACATGTTACTGTACCTCATTATATGTATATACACTGCACTCTGTCACTGTATATCATTACATGTTACTGTACCTCATTATATGTATATACACTGCACTCTGTCACTGTATATCATTACATGTGTTACTGTACCTCATTATATGTATATACACTGCACTCTGTCACTGTATATCATTACATGTTACTGTACCTCATTATATGTATATACACTGCACTCTGTCACTGTATATCATTACATGTTACTGTACCTCATTATATGTATATACACTGCACTCTGTCACTGTATATCATTACATGTTACTGTACCTCATTATATGTATATACACTGCACTCTGTCACTGTATATCATTACATGTGTTACTGTACCTCATTATATGTATATACACTGCACTCTGTCACTGTATATCATTACATGTTACTGTACCTCATTATATGTATATACACTGCACTCTGTCACTGTATATCATTACATGTTACTGTACCTCATTATATGTATATACACTGCACTCTGTCACTGTATATCATTACATGTTACTGTACCTCATTATATGTATATACACTGCACTCTGTCACTGTATATCATTACATGTTACTGTAACTCATTATATACACTGCACTCTGTCACTGTATATCATTACATGTTACTGTAACTCATTATATACACTGCACTCTGTCACTGTATATCATTACATGTTACTGTACCTCATTATATACACTGCACTCTGTCACTGTATATCATTACATGTTACTGTACCTCATTATATACACTGCACTCTGTCACTGTATATCATTACATGTTACTGTACCTCATTATATACACTGCACTCTGTCACTGTATATCATTACATGTTACTGTACCTCATTATATACACTGCACTCTGTCACTGTATATCATTACATGTTACTGTACCTCATTATATACACTGCACTCTGTCACTGTATATCATTACATGTTACTGTACCTCATTATATGTATATACACTGCACTCTGTCACTGTATATCATTACATGTTACTGTACCTCATTATATACACTGCACTCTGTCACTGTATATCATTACATGTTACTGTACCTCATTATATACACTGCACTCTGTCACTGTATATCATTACATGTTACTGTACCTCATTATATGTATATACACTGCACTCTGTCACTGTATATCATTACATGTTACTGTACCTCATTATATGTATATACACTGCACTCTGTCACTGTATATCATTACATGTGTTACTGTACCTCATTATATGTATATACACTGCACTCTGTCACTGTATATCATTACATGTTACTGTACCTCATTATATGTATATACACTGCACTCTGTCACTGTATATCATTACATGTTACTGTACCTCATTATATGTATATACACTGCACTCTGTCACTGTATATCATTACATGTTACTGTACCTCATTATATGTATATACACTGCACTCTGTCACTGTATATCATTACATGTTACTGTACCTCATTATATGTATATACACTGCACTCTGTCACTGTATATCATTACATGTGTTACTGTACCTCATTATATGTATATACACTGCACTCTGTCACTGTATATCATTACATGTTACTGTACCTCATTATATGTATATACACTGCACTCTGTCACTGTATATCATTACATGTTACTGTACCTCATTATATGTATATACACTGCACTCTGTCACTGTATATCATTACATGTTACTGTACCTCATTATATGTATATACACTGCACTCTGTCACTGTATATCATTACATGTTACTGTACCTCATTATATGTATATACACTGCACTCTGTCACTGTATATCATTACATGTTACTGTAACTCATTATATGTATATACACTGCACTCTGTCACTGTATATCATTACATGTTACTGTACCTCATTATATACACTGCACTCTGTCACTGTATATCATTACATGTTACTGTACCTCATTATATACACTGCACTCTGTCACTGTATATCATTACATGTTACTGTACCTCATTATATGTATATACACTGCACTCTGTCACTGTATATCATTACATGTTACTGTACCTCATTATATACACTGCACTCTGTCACTGTATATCATTACATGTTACTGTACCTCATTATATACACTGCACTCTGTCACTGTATATCATTACATGTTACTGTACCTCATTATATGTATATACACTGCACTCTGTTACTGTATATCATTACATGTTACTGTACCTCATTATATGTATATACACTGCACTCTGTCACTGTATATCATTACATGTTACTGTACCTCATTATATGTATATACACTGCACTCTGTCACTGTATATCATTACATGTGTTACTGTACCTCATTATATGTATATACACTGCACTCTGTCACTGTATATCATTACATGTTACTGTACCTCATTATATGTATATACACTGCACTCTGTCACTGTATATCATTACATGTTACTGTACCTCATTATATGTATATACACTGCACTCTGTCACTGTATATCATTACATGTTACTGTACCTCATTATATGTATATACACTGCACTCTGTCACTGTATATCATTACATGTTACTGTATCTCATTATATGTATATACACTGCACTCTGTCACTGTATATCATTACATGTTACTGTATCTCATTATATGTATATACACTGCACTCTGTCACTGTATATCATTACATGTTACTGTACCTCATTATATGTATATACACTGCACTCTGTCACTGTATATCATTACATGTTACTGTATCTCATTATATGTATATACACTGCACTCTGTCACTGTATATCATTACATGTTACTGTACCTCATTATATGTATATACACTGCACTCTGTCACTGTATATCATTACATGTTACTGTACCTCATTATATGTATATACACTGCACTCTGTCACTGTATATCATTACATGTTACTGTACCTCATTATATGTATATACACTGCACTCTGTCACTGTATATCATTACATGTTACTGTATCTCATTATATGTATATACACTGCACTCTGTCACTGTATATCATTACATGTTACTGTATCTCATTATATGTATATACACTGCACTCTGTCACTGTATATCATTACATGTTACTGTACCTCATTATATGTATATACACTGCACTCTGTCACTGTATATCATTACATGTTACTGTACCTCATTATATGTATATACACTGCACTCTGTCACTGTATATCATTACATGTTACTGTACCTCATTATATGTATATACACTGCACTCTGTCACTGTATATCATTACATGTTACTGTACCTCATTATATGTATATACACTGCACTCTGTCACTGTATATCATTACATGTTACTGTATCTCATTATATGTATATACACTGCACTCTGTCACTGTATATCATTACATGTTACTGTACCTCATTATATGTATATACACTGCACTCTGTCACTGTATATCATTACATGTTACTGTACCTCATTATATGTATATACACTGCACTCTGTCACTGTATATCATTACATGTTACTGTATCTCATTATATGTATATACACTGCACTCTGTCACTGTATATCATTACATGTTACTGTACCTCATTATATGTATATACACTGCACTCTGTCACTGTATATCATTACATGTTACTGTATCTCATTATATGTATATACACTGCACTCTGTCACTGTATATCATTACATGTTACTGTACCTCATTATATGTATATACACTGCACTCTGTCACTGTATATCATTACATGTTACTGTACCTCATTATATGTATATACACTGCACTCTGTCACTGTATATCATTACATGTTACTGTATCTCATTATATGTATATACACTGCACTCTGTCACTGTATATCATTACATGTTACTGTACCTCATATATATACACTGCACTCTGTCACTGTATATCATTACATGTTACTGTATCTCATTATATGTATATACACTGCACTCTGTCACTGTATATCATTACATGTTACTGTATCTCATTATATGTAATATACACTGCACTCTGTCACTGTATATCATTACATGTGTTACTGTACCTCATTATATGTATATACACTGCACTCTGTCACTGTATATCATTACATGTGTTACTGTAACCTCATTATATGTATATACACTGCACTCTGTCACTGTATATCATTACATGTGTTACTGTACCTCATTATATGTATATACACTGCACTCTGTCACTGTATATCATTACATGTGTTACTGTACCTCATTATATGTATATACACTGCACTGTCACTGTATATCATTACATGTGTTACTGTACCTCATTATATGTATATACACTGCACTCTGTCACTGTATATCATTACATGTGTTACTGTACCTCATTATATGTATATACACTGCACTCTGTCACTGTATATCATTACATGTGTTACTGTACCTCATTATATACACTGCACTCTGTCACTGTATATCATTACATGTGTTACTGTACCTCATTATATGTATATACACTGCACTCTGTCACTGTATATCATTACATGTTACTGTACCTCATTATATACACTGCACTCTGTCACTGTATATCATTACATGTGTTACTGTACCTCATTATATGTATATACACTGCACTCTGTCACTGTATATCATTACATGTTACTGTACCTCATTATATGTATATACACTGCACTCTGTCACTGTATATCATTACATGTTACTGTACCTCATTATATACACTGCACTCTGTCACTGTATATCATTACATGTGTTACTGTACCTCATTATATGTATATACACTGCACTCTGTCACTGTATATCATTACATGTTACTGTACCTCATTATATGTATATACACTGCACTCTGTCACTGTATATCATTACATGTTACTGTACCTCATTATATGTATATACACTGCACTCTGTCACTGTATATCATTACATGTGTTACTGTACCTCATTATATGTATATGCACTGCACTCTGTCACTGTATATCATTACATGTGTTACTGTACCTCATTATATGTATATACACTGCACTCTGTCACTGTATATCATTACATGTGTTACTGTACCTCATTATATGTATATACACTGCACTCTGTCACTGTATATCATTACATGTGTTACTGTACCTCATTATATGTATATACACTGCACTCTGTCACTGTATATCATTACATGTGTTACTGTACCTCATTATATGTATATACACTGCACTCTGTCACTGTATATCATTACATGTTACTGTACCTCATATACACTGCACTCTGTCACTGTATATCATTACATGTGTTACTGTACCTCATTATATGTATATACACTGCACTCTGTCACTGTATATCATTACATGTTACTGTACCTCATTATATGTATATACACTGCACTCTGTCACTGTATATCATTACATGTTACTGTATCTCATTATATGTATATACACTGCACTCTGTCACTGTATATCATTACATGTTACTGTACCTAATTATATGTATATACACTGCACTCTGTTACTGTATATCATTACATGTTACTGTACCTAATTATATGTATATACACTGCACTCTGTCACTGTATATCATTACATGTTACTGTACCTAATTATATGTATATACACTGCACTCTGTCACTGTATATCATTACATGTTACTGTATCTCATTATAAGTATATACACTGCACTCTGTCACTGTATATCATTACATGTGTTACTGTATCTCATTATATATACACTGCACTCTGTCACTGTATATCATTACATGTTACTGTACCTCATATATATACACTGCACACTGTCACTGTATATCATTACATGTGTTACTGTACCTCATTATATGTATATACACTGCACTCTGTCACTGTATATCATTACATGTTACTGTACCTAATTATATGTATATACACTGCACTCTGTCACTGTATATCATTACATGTGTTACTGTACCTCATATGTATATACACTGCACTCTGTCACTGTATATCATTACATGTTACTGTACCTAATTATATGTATATACACTGCACTCTGTCACTGTATATCATTACATGTTACTGTATCTCATTATAAGTATATACACTGCACTCTGTCACTGTATATCATTACATGTTACTGTACCTCATTATATGTATATACACTGCACTCTGTCACTGTATATCATTACATGTGTTACTGTACCTAATTATATGTATATACACTGCACTCTGTCACTGTATATCATTACATGTTACTGTACCTCATTATATGTATATACACTGCACTATGTCACTGTATATCATTACATGTTACTGTACCTAATTATATGTATATACACTGCACTCTGTCACTGTATATCATTACATGTGTTACTGTACCTCATTATATGTATATACACTGCACTCTGTCACTGTATATCATTACATGTTACTGTACCTCATATATATACACTGCACTCTGTCACTGTATATCATTACATGTTACTGTACCTAATTATATGTATATACACTGCACTCTGTCACTGTATATCATTACATGTTACTGTACCTCATTATATGTATATACACTGCACTCTGTCACTGTATATCATTACATGTTACTGTACCTCATATATATACACTGCACTCTGTCACTGTATATCATTACATGTGTTACTGTACCTAATTATATGTATATACACTGCACTCTGTCACTGTATATCATTACATGTTACTGTACCTCATTATAAGTATATACACTGCACTCTGTCACTGTATATCATTACATGTTACTGTACCTCATATATATACACTGCACTCTGTCACTGTATATCATTACATGTTACTGTACCTCATTATAAGTATATACACTGCACTCTTGTCACTGTATATCATTACATGTTACTGTACCTCATTATAAGTATATACACTGCACTCTGTCACTGTATATCATTACATGTTACTGTACCTCATATATATACACTGCACTCTGTCACTGTATATCATTACATGTTACTGTACCTCATATATATACACTGCACTCTGTCACTGTATATCATTACATGTGTTACTGTACCTCATTATAAGTATATACACTGCACTCTGTCACTGTATATCATTACATGTTTCTGTACCTCATTATATGTATATACACTGCACTCTGTCACTGTATATCATTACATGTTACTGTATCTCATTATATGTATATACACTGCACTCTGTCACTGTATATCATTACATGTTACTGTACCTAATTATATGTATATACACTGCACTCTGTCACTGTATATCATTACATGTTACTGTATCTCATTATAAGTATATACACTGCACTCTGTCACTGTATATCATTACATGTGTTACTGTACCGCATTATAAGTATATACACTGCACTCTGTCACTGTATATCATTACATGTTTCTGTACCTCATTATATGTATATACACTGCACTCTGTCACTGTATATCATTACATGTTACTGTATCTCATTATATGTATATACACTGCACTCTGTCACTGTATATCATTACATGTTACTGTACCTAATTATATGTATATACACTGCACTCTGTCACTGTATATCATTACATGTTACTGTATCTCATTATATGTATATACACTGCACTCTGTCACTGTATATCATTACATGTTACTGTACCTCATATATAGACACTGCACTCTGTCACTGTATATCATTACATGTGTTACTGTACCTCATTATATGTATATACACTGCACTCTGTCACTGTATATCATTACATGTTACTGTACCTAATTATATGTATATACACTGCACTCTGTCACTGTATATCATTACATGTTACTGTACCTCATTATATGTATATACACTGCACTCTGTCACTGTATATCATTACATGTTACTGTACCTCATTATATACACTGCACTCTGTCACTGTATATCATTACATGTGTTACTGTACCTCATTATATGTATATACACTGCACTCTGTCACTGTATATCATTACATGTTACTGTACCTCATTATATGTATATACACTGCACTCTGTCACTGTATATCATTACATGTTACTGTACCTCATTATATACACTGCACTCTGTCACTGTATATCATTACATGTGTTACTGTACCTCATTATATGTATATACACTGCACTCTGTCACTGTATATCATTACATGTTACTGTACCTCATTATATGTATATACACTGCACTCTGTCACTGTATATCATTACATGTGTTACTGTACCTCATTATATGTATATACACTGCACTCTGTCACTGTATATCATTACATGTGTTACTGTACCTCATTATATGTATATACACTGCACTCTGTCACTGTATATCATTACATGTGTTACTGTACCTCATTATATGTATATACACTGCACTCTGTCACTGTATATCATTACATGTGTTACTGTACCTCATTATATGTATATACACTGCACTCTGTCACTGTATATCATTAAATGTGTTACTGTACCTCATTATATGTATATACACTGCACTCTGTCACTGTATATCATTACATGTTACTGTACCTCATTATATACACTGCACTCTGTCACTGTATATCATTACATGTGTTACTGTACCTCATTATATGTATATACACTGCACTCTGTCACTGTATATCATTACATGTTACTGTACCTCATTATATGTATATACACTGCACTCTGTCACTGTATATCATTACATGTTACTGTACCTCATTATATGTATATACACTGCACTCTGTCACTGTATATCATTACATGTGTTACTGTACCTCATTATATGTATATACACTGCACTCTGTCACTGTATATCATTACATGTTACTGTACCTCATTATATACACTGCACTCTGTCACTGTATATCATTACATGTGTTACTGTACCTCATTATATGTATATACACTGCACTCTGTCACTGTATATCATTACATGTTACTGTACCTCATTATATGTATATACACTGCACTCTGTCACTGTATATCATTACATGTTACTGTACCTAATTATATGTATATACACTGCACTCTGTCACTGTATATCATTACATGTTACTGTACCTAATTATATGTATATACACTGCACTCTGTCACTGTATATCATTACATGTTACTGTATCTCATTATAAGTATATACACTGCACTCTGTCACTGTATATCATTACATGTGTTACTGTATCTCATTATATATACACTGCACTCTGTCACTGTATATCATTACATGTTACTGTACCTCATATATATACACTGCACTCTGTCACTGTATATCATTACATGTGTTACTGTACCTCATTATATGTATATACACTGCACTCTGTCACTGTATATCATTACATGTTACTGTACCTAATTATATGTATATACACTGCACTCTGTCACTGTATATCATTACATGTGTTACTGTACCTCATTATATGTATATACACTGCACTCTGTCACTGTATTCATTACATGTTACTGTACCTAATTATATGTATATACACTGTACTCTGTCACTGTATATCATTACATGTTACTGTATCTCATTATAAGTATATACACTGCACTCTGCCACTGTATATCATTACATGTTACTGTACCTCATTATATGTATATACACTGCACTCTGTCACTGTATATCATTACATGTGTTACTGTACCTAATTATATGTATATACACTGCACTCTGTCACTGTATATCATTACATGTTACTGTACCTCATTATATGTATATACACTGCACTATGTCACTGTATATCATTACATGTTACTGTACCTAATTATATGTATATACACTGCACTCTGTCACTGTATATCATTACATGTGTTACTGTACCTCATTATATGTATATACACTGCACTCTGTCACTGTATATCATTACATGTTACTGTACCTCATATATATACACTGCACTCTGTCACTGTATATCATTACATGTTACTGTACCTAATTATATGTATATACACTGCACTCTGTCACTGTATATCATTACATGTTACTGTACCTCATTATATGTATATACACTGCACTCTGTCACTGTATATCATTACATGTTACTGTACCTCATATATATACACTGCACTCTGTCACTGTATATCATTACATGTTACTGTACCTCATTATAAGTATATACACTGCACTCTGTCACTGTATATCATTACATGTTACTGTACCTCATATATACACTGCACTCTGTCACTGTATATTATTACATGTTACAGTACCTCATATATATACACTGCACTCTGTCACTGTATATCATTACATGTGTTACTGTACCTCATTATAAGTATATACACTGCACTCTGTCACTGTATATCATTACATGTTACTGTACCTCATTATAAGTATATACACTGCACTCTGTCACTGTATATCATTACATGTTACTGTACCTCATATATATACACTGCACTCTGTCACTGTATATCATTACATGTGTTACTGTACCTCATTATATGTATATACACTGCACTCTGTCACTGTATATCATTACATGTTACTGTACCTCATTATATGTATATACACTGCACTCTGTCACTGTATATCATTACATGTTACTGTATCTCATTATATGTATATACACTGCACTCTGTCACTGTATATCATTACATGTTACTGTACCTAATTATATGTATATACACTGCACTCTGTCACTGTATATCATTACATGTTACTGTACCTAATTATATGTATATACACTGCACTCTGTCACTGTATATCATTACATGTTACTGTACCTAATTATATGTATATACACTGCACTCTGTCACTGTATATCATTACATGTTACTGTATCTCATTATAAGTATATACACTGCACTCTGTCACTGTATATCATTACATGTGTTACTGTACCTCATTATATATACACTGCACTCTGTCACTGTATATCATTACATGTTACTGTACCTCATATATATACACTGCACTCTGTCACTGTATATCATTACATGTGTTACTGTACCTCATTATATGTATATACACTGCACTCTGTCACTGTATATCATTACATGTTACTGTACCTCATTATATACACTGCACTCTGTCACTGTATATCATTACATGTGTTACTGTACCTCATTATATGTATATACACTGCACTCTGTCACTGTATATCATTACATGTTACTGTACCTCATTATATGTATATACACTGCACTCTGTCACTGTATATCATTACATGTGTTACTGTACCTCATTATATGTATATACACTGCACTCTGTCACTGTATATCATTACATGTGTTACTGTACCTCATTATATGTATATACACTGCACTCTGTCACTGTATATCATTACATGTGTTACTGTACCTCATTATATGTATATACACTGCACTCTGTCACTGTATATCATTACATGTGTTACTGTACCTCATTATATGTATATACACTGCACTCTGTCACTGTATATCATTACATGTGTTACTGTACCTCATTATATGTATATACACTGCACTCTGTCACTGTATATCATTACATGTTACTGTACCTCATTATATACACTGCACTCTGTCACTGTATATCATTACATGTGTTACTGTACCTCATTATATGTATATACACTGCACTCTGTCACTGTATATCATTACATGTTACTGTACCTCATATGTATATACACTGCACTCTGTCACTGTATATCATTACATGTTACTGTACCTCATTATATGTATATACACTGCACTCTGTCACTGTATATCATTACATGTGTTACTGTACCTCATTATATGTATATACACTGCACTCTGTCACTGTATATCATTACATGTTACTGTACCTCATTATATACACTGCACTCTGTCACTGTATATCATTACATGTGTTACTGTACCTCATTATATGTATATACACTGCACTCTGTCACTGTATATCATTACATGTTACTGTACCTCATTATATGTATATACACTGCACTCTGTCACTGTATATCATTACATGTTACTGTACCTAATTATATGTATATACACTGCACTCTGTCACTGTATATCATTACATGTTACTGTACCTAATTATATGTATATACACTGCACTCTGTCACTGTATATCATTACATGTTACTGTATCTCATTATAAGTATATACACTGCACTCTGTCACTGTATATCATTACATGTGTTACTGTATCTCATTATATATACACTGCACTCTGTCACTGTATATCATTACATGTTACTGTACCTCATATATATACACTGCACTCTGTCACTGTATATCATTACATGTGTTACTGTACCTCATTATATGTATATACACTGCACTCTGTCACTGTATATCATTACATGTTACTGTACCTAATTATATGTATATACACTGCACTCTGTCACTGTATATCATTACATGTGTTACTGTACCTCATTATATGTATATACACTGCACTCTGTCACTGTATTCATTACATGTTACTGTACCTAATTATATGTATATACACTGTACTCTGTCACTGTATATCATTACATGTTACTGTATCTCATTATAAGTATATACACTGCACTCTGCCACTGTATATCATTACATGTTACTGTACCTCATTATATGTATATACACTGCACTCTGTCACTGTATATCATTACATGTGTTACTGTACCTAATTATATGTATATACACTGCACTCTGTCACTGTATATCATTACATGTTACTGTACCTCATTATATGTATATACACTGCACTATGTCACTGTATATCATTACATGTTACTGTACCTAATTATATGTATATACACTGCACTCTGTCACTGTATATCATTACATGTGTTACTGTACCTCATTATATGTATATACACTGCACTCTGTCACTGTATATCATTACATGTTACTGTACCTCATATATATACACTGCACTCTGTCACTGTATATCATTACATGTTACTGTACCTAATTATATGTATATACACTGCACTCTGTCACTGTATATCATTACATGTTACTGTACCTCATTATATGTATATACACTGCACTCTGTCACTGTATATCATTACATGTTACTGTACCTCATATATATACACTGCACTCTGTCACTGTATATCATTACATGTTACTGTACCTCATTATAAGTATATACACTGCACTCTGACACTGTATATCATTACATGTTACTGTACCTCATTATAAGTATATACACTGCACTCTGTCACTGTATATCATTACATGTTACTGTACCTCATATATACACTGCACTCTGTCACTGTATATTATTACATGTTACAGTACCTCATATATATACACTGCACTCTGTCACTGTATATCATTACATGTGTTACTGTACCTCATTATAAGTATATACACTGCACTCTGTCACTGTATATCATTACATGTTACTGTACCTCATTATAAGTATATACACTGCACTCTGTCACTGTATATCATTACATGTTACTGTACCTCATATATATACACTGCACTCTGTCACTGTATATCATTACATGTGTTACTGTACCTCATTATATGTATATACACTGCACTCTGTCACTGTATATCATTACATGTTACTGTACCTCATTATATGTATATACACTGCACTCTGTCACTGTATATCATTACATGTTACTGTATCTCATTATATGTATATACACTGCACTCTGTCACTGTATATCATTACATGTTACTGTACCTAATTATATGTATATACACTGCACTCTGTCACTGTATATCATTACATGTTACTGTACCTAATTATATGTATATACACTGCACTCTGTCACTGTATATCATTACATGTTACTGTACCTAATTATATGTATATACACTGCACTCTGTCACTGTATATCATTACATGTTACTGTATCTCATTATAAGTATATACACTGCACTCTGTCACTGTATATCATTACATGTGTTACTGTACCTCATTATATATACACTGCACTCTGTCACTGTATATCATTACATGTTACTGTACCTCATATATATACACTGCACTCTGTCACTGTATATCATTACATGTGTTACTGTACCTCATTATATGTATATACACTGCACTCTGTCACTGTATATCATTACATGTTACTGTACCTAATTATATGTATATACACTGCACTCTGTCACTGTATATCATTACATGTTACTGTAAATAATTATATGTATATACACTGCACTCTGTCACTGTATATCATTACATGTTACTGTATCTCATTATAAGTATATACACTGCACTCTGTCACTGTATATCATTACATGTTACTGTACCTCATTATATGTATATACACTGCACTCTGTCACTGTATATCATTACATGTGTTACTGTACCTAATTATATGTATATACACTGCACTCTGTCACTGTATATCATTACATGTTACTGTACCTCATTATATGTATATACACTGCACTATGTCACTGTATATCATTACATGTTACTGTACCTAATTATATGTATATACACTGCACTCTGTCACTGTATATCATTACATGTTACTGTACCTCATTATATGTATATACACTGCACTCTGTCACTGTATATCATTACATGTGTTACTGTACCTAATTATATGTATATACACTGCACTCTGTCACTGTATATCATTACATGTTACTGTACCTCATTATATGTATATACACTGCACTATGTCACTGTATATCATTACATGTTACTGTACCTAATTATATGTATATACACTGCACTCTGTCACTGTATATCATTACATGTGTTACTGTACCTCATTATATGTATATACACTGCACTCTGTCACTGTATATCATTACATGTTACTGTACCTCATATATATACACTGCACTCTGTCACTGTATATCATTACATGTTACTGTACCTAATTATATGTATATACACTGCACTCTGTCACTGTATATCATTACATGTTACTGTACCTCATTATATGTATATACACTGCACTCTGTCACTGTATATCATTACATGTTACTGTACCTCATATATATACACTGCACTCTGTCACTGTATATCATTACATGTGTTACTGTACCTAATTATATGTATATACACTGCACTCTGTCACTGTATATCATTACATGTTACTGTACCTCATTATAAGTATATACACTGCACTCTGTCACTGTATATCATTACATGTTACTGTACCTCATATATATACACTGCACTCTGTCACTGTATATCATTACATGTTACTGTACCTCATTATAAGTATATACACTGCACTCTGTCACTGTATATCATTACATGTTACTGTACCTCATTATAAGTATATACACTGCACTCTGTCACTGTATATCATTACATGTTACTGTACCTCATATATATACACTGCACTCTGTCACTGTATATCATTACATGTTACTGTACCTCATATATATACACTGCACTCTGTCACTGTATATCATTACATGTGTTACTGTACCTCATTATAAGTATATACACTGCACTCTGTCACTGTATATCATTACATGTTACTGTACCTCATTATAAGTATATACACTGCACTCTGTCACTGTATATCATTACATGTTACTGTACCTCATATATATACACTGCACTCTGTCACTGTATATCATTACATGTTACTGTACCTCATATATATACACTGCACTCTGTCACTGTATATCATTACATGTGTTACTGTACCTCATTATAAGTATATACACTGCACTCTGTCACTGTATATCATTACATGTTACTGTACCTCATTATAAGTATATACACTGCACTCTGTCACTGTATATCATTACATGTTACTGTATCTCATTATATGTATATACACTGCACTCTGTCACTGTATATCATTACATGTTACTGTATCTCATTATTTGTATATACACTGCACTCTGTCACTATATATCATTACATGTGTTACTGTACCTCATTACATATACACTGCACTCTGTCACTGTATATCATTACATGTTACTGTACCTCATATATATACACTGCACTCTGTCACTGTATATCATTACATGTGTTACTGTACCTCATTATATGTATATACACTGCACTCTGTCACTGTATATCATTACATGTTACTGTACCTAATTATATGTATATACACTGCACTCTGTCACTGTATATCATTACATGTGTTACTGTACCTCATTATATGTATATACACTGCACTCTGTCACTGTATATCATTACATGTTACTGTACCTCATTATATGTATATACACTGCACTCTGTCACTGTGTATCATTACATGTTACTGTACCTAATTGTATGTATATACACTGCACTCTGTCACTGTATATCATTACATGTTACTGTACCTCATATATATACACTGCACTCTGTCACTGTATATCATTACATGTGTTACTGTACCTAATTATATGTATATACACTGCACTCTGTCTCTGTATATCATTACATGTTACTGTACCTCATTATAAGTATATACACTGCACTCTGTCACTGTATATCATTACATGTTACTGTACCT
>JAUIMM010001496.1:0-117500 GCA_031769625.1 Taudactylus pleione | reverse complement strand
CCTCATTATATGTATATACTCTGCACTCTGTCACTGTATATCATTACATGTTACTGTACCTAATTATATGTATATACACTGCACTCTGTCACTGTATATCATTACATGTGTTACTGTACCTCATTATATATACACTGCACTCTGTTACTGTATATCATTACATGTGTTACTGTACCTCATATATATACACTGCTCTCTGTCACTGTATATCATTACATGTTACTGTACCTCATTATAAGTATTTACACTGCACTCTGTCACTATATCATTACATGTGTTACTGTACCTCATTATATATACACTGCACTCTGTTACTGTATATCATTACATGTGTTACTGTACCTCATTATATGTATATATACACTGCACTCTGTCACTGTATATCATTACATGTTACTGTACCTCATATATATACACTGCACTCTGTCACTGTATATCATTACATGTGTTACTGTACCTCATATATATACACTGCACTCTGTTACTGTATATCATTACATGTGTTACTGTACCTCATTATATATACACTGCACTCTGTTACTGTATATCATTACATGTTACTGTACCTCATTATATGTATATACACTGCACTCTGTCACTGTATATCATTACATGTTACTGTACCTCATTATATGTATATACACTGCACTCTGTCACTGTATATCATTACATGTGTTACTGTACCTCATATATATACACTGCACTCTGTCACTGTATATCATTACATGTTACTGTACCTCATATATATACACTGCACTCTGTCACTGTATATCATTACATGTGTTACTGTACCTCATTATATGTATATATACACTGCACTCTGTCACTGTATATCATTACATGTTACTGTACCTCATATATATACACTGCACTCTCACTGTATATCATTACATGTGTTACTGTACCTAATTATATGTATATACACTGTACTCTGTCACTGTATATCATTACATGTGTTACTGTACCTCATTATATATATATATATATATATATATATATATAAATATATATACACTGCACTCTGTCACTGTATATCATTACATGTTACTGTACCTCATTATATGTATATATACACTGCACTCTGTTACTGTATATCATTACATGTGTTACTGTACCTCATATGTATATATACACTGCACTCTGTCACTGTATATCATTACATGTGTTACTGTACCTAATTATATGTATATACACTGTACTCTGTCACTGTATATCATTACATGTGTTACTGTACCTCATTATATATATATATATATATATATATACACTGCACTCTGTCACTGTATATCATTACATGTTACTGTACCTCATTATATGTATATACACTGCACTCTGTCACTGTATATCATTACATCTGTTACTGTACCTCATATATATACACTGCACTCTGTCACTGTATATCATTACATGTTACTGTACCTCATATATATACACTGCACTCTGTCACTGTATATCATTACATGTGTTACTGTACCTCATATATATACACTGCACTCTGTCACTGTATATCATTACATGTGTTACTGTAACTCATTATATGTATATACTCTGCACTCTGTCACTGTATATCATTACATGTTACTGTACCTAATTATATGTATATACACTGCACTCTGTCACTGTATATCATTACATGTTACTGTACCTAATTATATGTATATTCACTGCACTCTGTCACTGTATATCATTACATGTGTTACTGTACCTCATATATATACACTGCACTCTGTCACTGTATATCATTACATGTGTTACTGTACCTCATTATATGTATATACACTGCACTCTGTCACTGTATATCATTACATGTTACTGTATCTCATTATAAGTATATACACTGCACTCTGTCACTGTATATCATTACATGTGTTACTGTACCTCATTATATATACACTGCACTCTGTTACTGTATATCATTACATGTGTTACTGTACCTCATATATATATACACTGCTCTCTGTCACTGTATATCATTACATGTTACTGTACCTCATTATAAGTATTTACACTGCACTCTGTCACTGTATATCATTACATGTGTTACTGTACCTCATTATATATACACTGCACTCTGTTACTGTATATCATTACATGTGTTACTGTACCTCATTATAAGTATATACACTGCACTCTGTCACTGTATATCATTACATGTTACTGTACCTCATTATAAGTATATACACTGCACTCTGTCACTGTATATCATTACATGTTACTGTACCTCATATATATACACTGCACTCTGTCACTGTATATCATTACATGTGTTACTGTACCTCATTATATGTATATATACACTGCACTCTGTCACTGTATATCATTACATGTTACTGTACCTCATATATATACACTGCACTCTGTCACTGTATATCATTACATGTTACTGTACCTCATATATATACACTGCACTCTGTCACTGTATATCATTACATGTGTTACTGTACCTCATATATATACACTGCACTCTGTTACTGTATATCATTACATGTGTTACTGTACCTCATTATATATACACTGCACTCTGTTACTGTATATCATTACATGTTACTGTACCTCATTATATGTATATACACTGCACTCTGTCACTGTATATCATTACATGTTACTGTACCTCATTATATGTATATACACTGCACTCTGTCACTGTATATCATTACATGTGTTACTGTACCTCATATATATACACTGCACTCTGTCACTGTATATCATTACATGTTACTGTACCTCATATATATACACTGCACTCTGTCACTGTATATCATTACATGTGTTACTGTACCTCATTATATGTATATATACACTGCACTCTCACTGTATATCATTACATGTTACTGTACCTCATATATATACACTGCACTCTGTCACTGTATATCATTACATGTTACTGTACCTCATATATATATACACTGCACTCTGTCACTGTATATCATTACATGTGTTACTGTACCTCATTATATGTATATACACTGCACTCTGTCACTATATATCATTACATGTGTTACTGTACCTCATATGTATATATACACTGCACTCTCACTGTATATCATTACATGTGTTACTGTACCTAATTATATGTATATACACTGCACTCTGTCACTGTATATCATTACATGTGTTACTGTACCTCATTATATGTATATACACTGCACTCTGTCACTATATATCATTACATGTGTTACTGTACCTCATATATATACACTGCACTCTGTCACTGTATATCATTACATGTGTTACTGTACCTCATTATATGTATATACACTGCACTCTGTCACTATATATCATTACATGTGTTACTGTACCTCATTATATATATATATATATATATATATATATATATATACACTGCACTCTGTCACTGCATATCATTACATGTGTTACTGTACCTCATTATATATATATATATATATATATATACACTGCACTCTGTCACTGTATATCATTACATGTGTTACTGTACCTCATATATATATATATACTGCACTCTGTCACTGTATATCATTACATGTGTTACTGTACCTCATATATATACACTGCACTCTGTCACTATATATCATTACATGTGTTACTGTACCTCATTATATATATATATATATATATATATATATATACACTGCACTCTGTCACTGCATATCATTACATGTGTTACTGTACCTCATTATATATATATATATATACACTGCACTCTGTCACTGTATATCATTACATGTGTTACTGTACCTCATATATATATATATACTGCACTCTGTCACTGTATATCATTACATGTGTTACTGTACCTCATATATATACACTGCACTCTGTCACTGTATATCATTTCATGTTACTGTACCTCATTATATGTATATACACTGCACTATGTCACTATATATCATTACATGTGTTACTGTACCTCATTATATGTATATACACTGCACTATGTCACTATATATCATTACATGTTACTGTACCTCATTATATGTATATACACTGCACTCTGTCACTGTATATCATTACATGTGTTACTGTACCTCATATATACACTGCACTCTGTCACTATATATCATTACATGTGTTACTGTACATCATTATATTTATTACTGCTCTCTGTCACTGTATATTATTACATGTGTTACTGTACCTCATATTTATATATTACTACTGTACTGTATCACTGTATATTGTTACATATGTTACTGTACCTCATATTTATATATTACTACTGTACTGTATCACTGTATGTTATTACATGTGTTACTGTACGTCATTATATATATTATCTTTCCATTTTTTTATTTATTCAATGTCGTCATATTTTTAAATTATAGGTTGTGTCTCCCATATCCAAATATTCCAAAATCCGGAATTTTTTAGCATGACTGAGATAGTAAAACCTTTGTTTTTTGATGGTTCAATGTACACAAACTTTGTTTAAAGTACATAATTATTAAAACTATTGTATAAAATGACCTGTAGGCTGTGTGTATAAGGTGTATATGAAACATAAATGAATTTCATGTATGTACACAAACTGTGTTTGAGCCACAAAATTATTGAAAATATTGTATAAAATGACCTTCAGGCTTTGTGTATAAGGTGTATATGAAACATAAATGCATTCTGTGTTTAGATTTGGTCCCATTCCCAATATATTTCATTATGGTATGCAAATATTCCAAAATACGGAAAAATCTGAAATCCAAAATACCCCTGGTCCCAACCATTTTGGATATGGGAGACTATACTACTGCACTCTATGGGGTAAATTTACTAAGATGGGAGGTCTATTTAAGAAGTGATGTTGCCCATAGCAACCAATCAGATTCTAGTTCTCATTTACCTAGCACCTTCTAGAAGATAATACCTGAATCTGATCGGTTGCTATGGGCAACATCACTTCTTAAATAGAACTCCCATCTTAGTAAATTTACCCCTATGACTGTATGTGCTGATCCGGTCAAGATGCCGGATGTCAGGATACCGACGCCCGTTAGAATACTGGCATCTCGGAAGTGATCAAAATAGCGACGTCGGCATCCCGAAGGAAGGTATGCGGGTTAGGGTTAGGCTGGGGATGGAAGGTCAGGTTCAGTGACCTCCCGGGAGAGAAGTTAGGGTTAGGCATTGACCGGGGAGGGTTAGGGTAAGGCACCACCGGGGCGGGTTAGAGTTAGGCACCACCGAGGATGGTTAGGCTGCGGGGAGGGGGGTTAGGGTTAAGTCCCCCCGGGGAGGGTTCGGCTGCGGGGAGGGGTTAGGGTGAAGCCCCACCGGGGAGGGTTAGACTGCGGGGAGGGGGGTTAGGGTTAAGCACCACCGGGGAGGGTTAGTCTGTGGGGAGGGGGGTTAGGGTTAAGCACCATCGGGGTTGGGCTAGGCTGAGGGGGGTTAGGGTTAAGCACCACCGGGGAGGGTTAGGCTGTGGGGAGGGGGGTTAGGATTAAGCACCACCGGGGAGGGTTAGGCTGTGGGGAGGGGGGTTAGAGTTAAGCACCATCGGGGAGGGTTAGGCAGAGGGGGGTTGGGGTTAAGCACCACCGGGGAGGGTTAGGCTGTGGGGAGGGGGGTTGGGGTTAAGCACCACCGGGGAGGGTTAGGCTGTGGGGAGGGGGGTTAGGTTTAAGCCCCACCGGGGAGGGTTAGGCTGTGGGGAGGGGGGTTAGGGTTAAGCACCATCGGGGAGGGTTAGGCTGTGGGGAGGGGGGTTAGAGTTAAGCACCATCGGGGAGGGTTAGGCTGTGGGGAGGGGGGTTGGGGTTAAGCACCATCGGGGAGGGTTAGGCTGTGGGGAGGGGGGGTTAGGTTTAAGCACCATCGGGGAGGGTTAGGCTGCGGGGAGGGGGGGGTTAGGATTAGGCACCACCTGGGGAAGGTTAGGTTACTTACCTGTCCCTAACGTAATCTTCATAATCGGGATGCTGCTGTTGGTCCTATGACCGCCGGCATCCCGTCTGCCGGTATATCATACCGATTCCTGTATACATGTGCTACTGTATATCATTATATTTATATATTACTGCACTCTGTCACTGTATATCATTATATGGGCGGAAGTCAATTGTTTCGCCCCTCTGCACCCGTCCGGAGCTATTTGATTGTTGCTCCATTAGGGCGCGATCAGATACCAGCGCACCATTTCAGCTCGCACCTCTTGGGAGTGCGAGCTGAAATGGGCTAAAAGTTACCTGTTTGGGCGCTAAACCCAACCAATATGGGCGCGATTAGCACAAAAATGGGCATCAATTGAATAGCGCCTTGCGATCTGTCACCTTAGACGGGAGATTGAGCGCGTTTAAACAATTGAATATCGCCCTATGTGTACTGTGCATCATATTTATAAATTACTGCACTCTATCATATGTATTACTGACGTCAGCTTGGCGTCTGGCGCTGATACCCGCACCCTTCTCACATCGCACCATGACATAGAGGTCAGCCACGTTAGATCCCTCTCTCAGACACAATGAACGACCAGTTGTTTTAAAGGCAATTTCACCTTTTATTTTGGGGGAAAGACATTTGTCTCACAGTGAAGCAGCCAATAATTAACCTTTCTCCCATATACCCCGGTAGATCAATCAAGATATAAGCGCCCGGGAAAAGTTAACTTGTATCGGTGCAGTAAACTTTGCTGAGACGGCATACTCCAAATTTCTACTTCAGGGTCCACAGGATGACCTTGGGGTATAGGTGATGATGGGAGTCATCCAGGCACCACGCAGTTAATTTTTCTTCCCTGGATGCACCGGGTCCCTCTCCTATAACCCGGGCCAGAGGCACCTCAGTTTCGTTGGGTGCGCGGCCGGGGTCGGGTCACTGCACGCGGTGGGGCTGTTAGCCCCTGAAGATTTTTTATTTTTAAAGAAGACTTACACTTCTGCAAGCGGACAGTCCAGGGGACGTCCGCACTGCCGCTCCGTCACCCCGCTGGCGCTGAGACGCCGTTACTGATCCGGGAATCGCGGCGGGAGCCGGGGTCTGTGCTAGCTAGACCCCATGGGACTCCCAGGACTGCAGCCGGATTTACGGGGACTTCAGGTAAGCGGTGATCCGCTTTTGCAGTCCTTTCCCCTCTGCTCTCTGGGGACAGACCAGGGGATGACGGTGGTGGAGCCAGGCCATATACACCTGCGCTTCCACTATAGACCTGCCTGGGGACACGCGAGGCGCAGTGCGTGGGAAACATTGCACTTCCTGGGCTTCAGGGGTTAATCACCGGCCAGGGCAGGTTGCCTTCCCTGTTTACAGCCTGCTCCTCCCCTCTGCACAGCGTGCCTTCCGCTGCAGTCTGGCTTCACTGTAGCAGCTCTCCATGGGAACGCCTCTTCCTGGATCTCTGGTAGCCATTTTCTAAGTGCACAGATATCTGAGGAGCGCGGAGCCTGGGTCCCCCTACATACATGTGGTCAGTGTATATAGCACTATTTCCTACCAGACGCTAAGTTATTCTGCATTGTATGTGACTTTATGCTAGCGCTGTCTGTCTGAGTTTCACTTTCTATCTATCAGCCATTTTACTTTCCCTCTGTCTTTTTTTCTCACTGAACCCTAATACAAGTGTGTCAGGGTGCAGCCTCGCAGTCTTTTATATTCTGTGTGGTGGGTCACATGCCGTATACAGGGATATTCTACGCCTTGTCTGGTAGTGAGTGTGATATGCCAAGTTTGGCTCCCACCCGGCTGTTATGTTAAAAGTGTAAAGCGGAATTAGGGGTGTGAGACATGGTCCTTGAGGTTTATGTTTGAGGTGTTATGCTCCTCCACTTCCCTCTACGGTCTCTGCCACTCCGCAGGAGCCCCCTTGGGCGTGATTTGCACAAGCACTAACGGCCGTTGCAGGACGTTTAGCCGTCCCTCTTGTGTTTTCCCCGCTGCGGTTCACACAGCTGCAGCTTATGCCCTCTCAGAGTCTGCGTCAGCCAGCTGCACCAATTAAGGGGTTATCCCCCCTTTTGGATCCCAGACTGGGTCCTCCTGACGACGGACACCACTTTCCGGGGTTGGGGCACAGTGATAGGTCCACACTCGTTTCAGGGACGGTGGACAGCAGATAAGTCTGCCCTGCCAATCAACATATTGGAACTTTGGGTGGTCTTCAGGGCCCTGCAACAGGCCAGACTCATACTTCGCAGAAAGCCTGTGCAAGTTCAGTCAGACAAAGCCACGACCGTGGCTTACATCAACCATCAAGGAGGAACTCGAAGTCAGGTGGCAATGACAGAGGTGTCACGCATTCTGACATGGGCAGAAGGTCATCTCCCAGCCATATCGGCAGTGTTCATTCCAGGAGTTCCAAATTGGGACACTGACTTCCTCAGCCGTCACAACGTGCATCCAGGGGAATGATCTCTTCACCAAGAAGTGTTTCAGCTCCTTGTGGACAAGTGGGGCCTTCTGACCATGAACCTCATGGTCCCCCCTGCATGGCCCCTCCTGCATAATCACAAATTGCCTATGTACGGGTCCAGGACAAGAGACGCCAAGGCTCTTTTGGTAGATGCTCTGTCAGTCAAGTGGACCTTCCAGTTTGCATACCTGTTTCCTCCAAACTCCCTTCTTCCTCATGTACTTTGGAAGTTCAAACAAGAGGGAGGCACTGCCCTGCTGGTGGCTCCAGCGTGGCCCAGACGTCACTGGTAGTCAGATCTTCATAGTCTTTCCATCGATACTCTGTTGCTGTTGTCTCAAGGTCCTTGCCTTTACCCGGACCTGGGTCGTCTGTCCTTGACGGCGTGGCTCTTGAGACATCCCTGTGGTCCAAGGGTTTTTCTGGCTGTGTGGTTAGCACCATGCACAAGAGCATGGAAACCTACCTCTGCCAGGATTTACCACAGGGTGTGGCATACCTACTTTGGTGTCTTCCCAGAGGTTATGACCCCCAAGTGTTTAGGGTATCCAGAGTTTTGGCTTTCCTGCAGGCGGGTTTGGACCTTGGTCTCCGCCTTGCTGCACTGAAGGTGCATGTCTCTGCCCTTTCAGTGTGGTTTCAGCGAAGGATTGCTCTCTTCCTGATATCCGCACATTCCTACAAGGGATTCTTCGCATTCAGCCTCCCTTTGTCCCTCCTGTGGCGCCTTGGGATATGGCTGTTGTTCTTCTGGCCCTCCATTTGAACCCCTGGACTCGGTGGATCTTAAATGGCTTAAAGCGAAGACTGTTTTTCTTCTGGCTATTGCTTCTGCCAGAAGAGTGTCTGATTTAGGGGCTCTCTCTTGTCGTTCCCCATTTCTGTTTTTTCACCAGGACAGGGCAGTGCTTCAGACTCGCCCTGGTTTCCTTCCTAAGGTAGTCTCTAGTTCCCGCATTAATGAGGAAATTATTGTACCGGCCTTTAATCCCCCAGACCTCTCAGCAGGTGAGGCCTTATTGAATGTGGTCCAGGCCCTCAGGATTTATGTGGTCTGTACCAGTTGCCTTCGGAAGTCAGACTCTTTGTCCTCTACGGCTTTCACAAGAAGAGTTGGCCAGCCAATAAGCAGACTTTGGCTAGGTGGCTTTGCATGGTGATCTCTGAGACTTACACTCATGAGGGCCTTCCAGTACCGCCCTCTGTTACTGCTCATTCTACTCGGTCTGTGGGTCCTTTGTGGGCAGCTCGCCATGGTGCCTTGGATGTTCAGCTTCGTAAGGCGGCCACTTGGTCTTCTGTCCAGATCTTTCTGAGGTATTATGCTTTTGATACCTTTGCCTCTCAGGATGCATCCTACTGCTTTGGGACATCCCCCAAGGTCACCCTGTGGACGTCTATGGACCCTGAAGTAGAAAATGAGAGATATGGTAAGAACTTGCCTTTGTTATCTCCCTTTCTATGAAGCCCATAGGGTCCACAGGGCACCCACCATGATGCCCCTGTGCTTTAGTTAGGCTTTGCTCTGGTCACCGGTTTTCCGTCTCCTGTGTGAGAATGTGATTCTAGAGTGTTCCAGACTTTCTTCTCTCTCTTTTTTCCTCCTCCGGCCTTTGGCTTGCTACGAAACTGAGGCGCCTCTGACCCGTGGAATGGGTATAGGAGATGGACCCAGTGCATTCTGGGAAGAAAAATTAACTGTGTGGTGCCCGGATGACTCCCATCATCACCTATACCCAAGGTCACCCTGTGGACCCTATGGACTTTGTAGAAAGAGAGATAACGAAGGTAAATTCTTACCATATCTCTCATTTTCTCTCCCAAGATGCACAAATGACCAAAATGACTCTAGCGCTCTGCTAGTGGTATTCAATTGTTTTAGCGTGCTAGATCTGTCTAAATTGACGGGTAATGATGGGGCGCTATTCAATTGATGCTGATTATCGCGCCCACAGAGGTCGGGTTTAGCTGCGAAAAAAGGCTACACTAGACCAAAGTGCTGGGCGCAATCATGAAAATTGCCATTTGGGCGCCTTGACGGGTCACTTGTTGCCAAGTTCAGCTCGCACCCCCCTGAGTCGATTGTTGTGTTCTGCTCAAGCGTATGCGTGAACCAGCCACGTGGAACACAGGCATGCCAGAGTGTTTGAACGCCGTTGCAGGGGCATGCATAAATCACTGCGATGTCGTACGCAGCTCCAGTACTCAGCGTGTGATGAAGTTAGAAATTCAATTGTACGGTCAGAGCTTGTGCAAGTATGCGTGAGGCTGCGATGATAATGTTATCGATGGTTTCACAATCTTGCTAAACATTACGGATGTGTGTAAGGTAAGGTGGGCGTCCTTATGTAGTGATGCAACGGCATATTGATTGCAATGGATTCGCATATCATCGCAGTCAGAATGTGTGTATATGCCGCCGCGATCGCAGTTGCGATCCATAGTGAATCAGGTCCTGCATCCCCAGATTCCTTTATGCTGGTAGACATGTAAATTTGGGACCAGTATGTAATACCGGCAGCTTTTATAGCCGCTGGTCCAAATCCATACATGATAAGCCTAACAGGAGATCCTGATGCTGGCTGGCAAGTACCCTAACCCTCTCCCCCCCCCCTAACCCTCCCTTATGGGTGCTCCCTAACCCCCCCCTAGGGGTGCCTAACACTAACCTTCCCCCCAAAAAACCTAACCCCGCTGCACTAACTAAACCTAATACCCCTACCGCGTGCAGCTAACGCTAAAGACGCTTCGGACTTGCCTTGTTTGGGCTGTCGGCATTCTGGCGTCGGGATTCAGATAGGTTTCAGTATTTTGACGCCTATCTGAACTCCCCCGTCGGGCTTCTCGTGTCGGGTTACTGTATAGTCCGCTGGTCTATAAACTCCCTGTAAATTTATACTGTACATTATATATCTTTTTATAAAACAACAGCTTAGGATAACAACCTACTACAATGTAAAATTGGTTTTTTTTTAGAAATACATAAATTCTTTATCAGAAGCTATTTTAGCATAACATTAGCAACAATGCAAAAACGAGATATGGTAAGAACTTACCTTTGTTATCTCTGTTTCTACGAAGTCCATAGGGTCCACAGGGTTGATCTTGGGGTTATAGCTGGAACAGGATCCATGGGCACCACACAGTTAAGCTTTTAGCTCCCAGGATGCACTTGGGTCCTCCTCTATACCCCGCCCCCGAGCCACAGGCACCTCAGTTGGTAAGCAGCCTAGGCCGGAGGAGAATATGGAACAGAGAGAAGGAAGACTGGAACACACAAGAAACCATACTCACAGCAATAGGAGACGGAAAACCGGTGACCAGCCACACAGCCCATTTGAAGCCAGGTGCGTCAGGGCGGGCGCCCTGTGGACCCTATGGACTTCGTAGAAACAGATAACAAAGGTAAGTTCTTACCATATCTCTTGTTTTCTACTTCAGGGTCCATAGGGGGTCCACAGGGTTGACCTTGGGGATGTCCCAAAGCAGTACAACTAAGGGCGGGGACGCTCCTGTGCTGAAAGGAGTACCCGGCGCCCAAATGATGCATCCTGAGAGGCAAAGGTGTCAAACGCATAGAACCTCAAAAACGTTTGAATTGAAGACCAAGTGGCCGCCTTACACAGCTGAACAGCAGAAGCGCCACGTCTAGCAGCCCAAGAGGGACCCACAGAACGAGTGGAATGAGCCTTAACAGAGGCTGGCACAGGTAAGCCCTCCTGTGCATAAGCCTCACAAATAACGGAACGAAGCCAACGGGCTAACGTTTGTTGGCAGGCCAACCCCTCTTTTGAAAACCAAAGAGGATAAACAAGGAATCAGACTTCCTAACCGAAGCCGTCCGGTCTACATAAATTCTAAGCGCCCGGACCACATCTAAGGAAGTCTCACCAGCTGAAAGATCAGGGGACTGAAAAGCTGGCACAACAAGTTCCTGATTAATATGGAACTTCGAGACCACTTTGGGCAAAAACTCAGGATGAGTGCGGAGCACCGCTCTGTCCTGGTGAAAAATCAGGAAAGGAGGGCGACAGGAAAGCGCCCCCAATTCAGACACCCTCCTGGCCGAAGCAATTGCCAGGAGAAAAACCGTCTTAAATGTCAGCCACTTGAGCTCCACCGCCTCAAGAGGCTCAAACGGAGGATCCTGCAGGACCCGTAGCACCACCGCCAAGTCCCAAGGAGCCACAGGAGGCACAAAGGGAGGCTGGATCCTGAGAACACCTTGGAAAAAGGTGTGAACGTCTGGTAGTATTGCAATCCGCCGTTGAAACCACACGGACAAGGCGGACACATGAACCTTCAGAGATGCAAGGCGTAAGCCGAGATCCAATCCTGACTGAAGAAATTCCAAGATCCTAGAAACTCGGAACACCTGAGGATCATAAAGTCTGGACTCACACCACTGAAAGTAAGTGTGCCACACTCTGTGATAAATCCGTGCTGAAGCAGGCTTGCGTGCCCTGAGCATCGTACCAACAACCGAACTGGAGAAGCCCCGAGACCTCAAGACGGCTGTCTCAAGAGCCACGCCGTCAAAGACAGCCGACCCAGATCCGGGTAAAGGCAGGGCCCCTGAGACAACAGGTCCCGACGTTGAGGAAGAAGGTACGGAGCGTCGATGGAGAGGCTCCTCAGATCGGAGTACCAAGGACGTCTGGGCCACGCCGGAGCTACCAGCACGAGCATGCCGCCGTCCTGCTTGAATTTCCGCAGAACCCGAGGAAGCAGGGATATCGGAGGAAACAGATACGCCAGGTGAAACGTCCATGTCACCGACAGCGCGTCCACCAGACTTGCACCTGCGTCTCTTGTCCTCGACCCGTAAACGGGCAACTTGTGATTGTGACGGGAGGCCATCAAGTCCAGCTCCGGCAGTCCCCACCTGTCCACGAGTAGCTGAAACACCTCTGGGTGAAGCGACCATTTCCCGGGATGCACGTCGTGACGGCTGAGGAAGTCCGCCTCCCAATTGAGGACTCCGGGGATGAAGACCGCCGAGATCGCTGGAATGTGACCCTCCGCCCAAGACAGGATACGAGACACCTCCGACATCGCTGCCTGACTGCGAGTTCCGCCTTGGTGATTGATATACGCCATCGTGGTGGCGTTGTCGGACTGCACCTGTACCGCCCTTCCGTGAAGAGCGGGGCCGGACGACTGCAGGGCCTTGTATACTGCCCGCAGCTCCAGGATGTTGATGGGGAGAAGTGCTTCTTCCGCTGACCAACGACCCTGAAGCGACAAAGAGCCGGTCACTGCCCCCCAACCCCGGAGACTGGCATCCGTCGTGAGCAGGACCCAGTCCGGGATCCAAAATGGGCGCCCCTCGACCAGATGAGCTGTCTGAAGCCACCAAGCCAAAGATAGCCGAACGTCCGGAGACAACACCAGCACCTGAGAGCGGATCCGGTGAGGTAACCCGTTCCATTCTGATAGAATCAGCCCCTGCAGGGGCCGGGAATGGAACTGGGCAAATTCCACCATGTCGAATGTCGACACCATGGACCCCAGAACTCTCATAGCCGAATGGACCGACAGGCGGCAACGGCTCAGGCAACTGCGTATCCGCAGCTGTAGTGAGGCGACCTTCTCCGGAGTCAGGAAGATCCTTTGCTGACGCGAATCCAGCAGGGCTCCCAAATGAACCATCCGCTGTGATGGAATCAGAGAGGACTTTTTCCAATTTATCAACCACCCGTGTGCTTGCAGGCAAGCGATCGTCAGGTGGAGATGTTGAAGCAGTACCTCCGGGGAGCTCGCCAGCAACAGGAGGTCGTCCAGGTACGGCAGCAGCCGTACATTCTGGTTCCGAAGATGTGCGGCCATGACCGCCATAATCTTCGTGAACACCCTCGGTGCCGTGGAGAGACCAAACGGTAGCGCCCGGAACTGATAGTGGTGTTGAAGGATAGCGAACCTCAGATACCGCTGGTGTGAAGATGCTATCGGAACATGGAGGTAGGCGTCCTGGATGTCCAGGGACACCATGTAATCCCCCGGTTCCATCGCCAGAATGATGGAACGTAACGTTTCCATCCTGAACTTGGGAACTCTGAGGAATTTGTTCAGAGACTTCAAGTTGAGGATAGGGCGATGAGAACCATTGGGTTTCTGCACCAGAAACAGAGACGAATAATACCCCGTCCCTCGTTGTGATAGAGGAACGGGAACAATGACCCCTGCTTTCAGCAAGGACTCTATAGCCTCCTGAACCTGTAACGCCTTGGTCTTGTTCTGAGAAGGACTTGTGCAGAAAAACTGGTGGGGTGGTCTGTGCCGAAAAGACAGGGCGTACCCCTAGGAGACCACTTCTCGAACCCAGGCATCCGTGGTGGTATTGTGCCAGCACTGGGCAAATAGAAGAAGTCGGCCTCCCACTCTGAGGTCCCCCAGAGGGAGGCCCGTCCCATCAGGCCGCAGGTTTATCTTCCTGCTTGGAAGAAGGGCGCCGAGCACTCCAGGCTTGCTTCTTGGGTTTAGAGGCCGTCTTACTCGCAGACTGTCTCGGGAAGGACTGACCTTTCGCCTTACCCTGAACCCGAAAGGAACGAAAAGCCGAACTCCGAACCTTAGCAGGCAGTGCCGCCGAAGGGAGGAAGGCCGACTTGGATTTAGCCAGGGTGTCCACTATTTTGTCCAAGTCCGGACCAAATAGTAATTCCCCATTGAAAGGTAAGGCCTCCAGACCTTTCTTTGAATCAGAGTCCGCTCTCCAGGACCGCAACCATAAGGATCGGCGGGCAGACACCGCTGCAGCCGATACCCGCGAGGTCAGCAGACTAGCATCTAAAGAAGCTTCTCCAATGTAAGAAGCGGCGTCCCTCATTTGTCCCAACAACGCCCGCTGGACATCCGGAGCGTCGTCCGGGAAGGTATCTTCCAATGCATTGGCCCACCCCTCAATGGCCTTGGCCACCCAGGAAATGGCCATGGACGGTCGGGCCACCGCCCCGGAGAGGGAGTAAATAGACTTTAAGCAAGTCTCAACTTTCCTGTCCGTGGGATCCTTCAGCGAGGATATCGACGGTAATGGTAAGGTGGCGCCCCGAGTTAAACGGGTGACATGGGAATCCACCGCCGGTGGAGTTTCCCATTTTTTACAATGTGCCTCAGGGAAGGGGTAATTAGAAGCCAACCGCTTCTGAGGAAGGAATCTCTTACTGGGCGCCTGCCAAGCTACCGCCATATGATCCGTCAACTGATCCGACAGGGGAAACACCGCAGAAGCCACCTTAGTTTTTTTGAAACTAGGAAACTTCAACCTAGGAACCGGTGCCTCATCCTCTATAAGAAGAATAGCTCGCACCGCCCTAACTAGTGCTCGCACATTAATGGACGACTTGGTATCCATTTCCTGGACCGAGGCGTCCGAGTCAGTGTCATCAGGGACCTCCCCATCATCTGAGGAACCCTCTGAGTCCGATACCTGAGCAGCCCGTGTCATGAGTGGGCGTTTAGAAATCCTAGAAGGCATGTCAGTCTGCAACATTGACTGAAAAGCCGAGGAAGCGGCCGCCAAATTTTGCACGGAGTTGGAGAGCACATCCACCCATGGTGGAGGCGTCGCCATAGGGGCCTGAAAAGGTACCACAGGCTGCTGCGGCACAGGGGAAGCCTGTATATACATAGGCAACCCCGCATAGGGACCAACTGATTGAGACCCAGGAGGACTCCGCAATAACTGCGGGACACCCGGGGAATGGGGGATGGTCGGCTGGGGCACCACCCTAGTAGGGAGAGCAGTCGGGACCGACAGACGGTCCGCAATAGACACCAGCACCTGAGAAAACATCGCCCACGGTGGTTCCTGCGCCAGAGAAGGTCTGGATGGGCCAGGAGCCACCTGGCATCGACTACACAGGCCATCCTGTGACAAATCCTCCCTATCTACTCCTGCAGAACAGCGTCCGCAGGAGGCCAACACCGGAGCCACTGAGCGCTCAACCTCCTCGTCTGACATGACAGAATATATTATATATCTGGCACCAGGGTAGAAGTGAAACGCACTCACCGGTGTGCTGAACAACAGCCCACAATATGGCACTGAGTAGCACACAACTGTATGTGACGGACCTCACAAATACGTGATCTATATAAGTGAGGTCAGTAGAAACGCCCCTCCCCCACACACCTGCAGGGCTTGTAGGAGAAGTAAAGGGATAGGTATAAGCTGACAGTAAGTAGAAAATAAGCACAGACAGGCAGCACTAGCAAAAAGTCACATACCATGCAGGAAGATATACTCACTGCACCTTTACACTACAATCAACCTGCCCAGATTCAGTGTCTGGGAGGGCTATAGTGCTGTGTACGCTGTCCTTAATCAGGGGAGAGGTACACAGGGGGACCGGTCCACGTGCTCCCTGAGATCTGCGCTGCCACTGGGAAAATGGCCGCTGGAGACCTCAGAGGAGGAGTGGCCGTGTAACTGCAGCTCAGCGACGCCAGACTGCGTGCTGAGCTGAGGGGAGGAGCCGCTGACAGGGAAGGCTTCCTCCCCTGGCTGGCCATAACCCCAGGGATGCTGGCTTCCCTTGCCGGTTATCCCTGGTGGTCTAGTGGTCCCACAGGTTATGGGGTGGGGCCCGCCGCCACTGCCAGCAGCCTCCGGTCTGTCCCCAGGACCGGAGGCTAAAGGACTGCATTTAAGGCATTCCGCGCGCCGCCGCTAGCCAGCGACGCGCGGCTTACCTGCATCCCCGGCGACTCCGGCAGCAGTCCTGGGAGGTAGACAGAGTCCGGCTAGTACGGACTCTGTCCTCCCGCCGCGATCCCCAGATCAGTACTGGCGTCGCGGCGCCAGTCGGGGATCAGAGCGGCAGCGTGGGCGTCTGTACGGACAGCCCTTCGCTGCCGTCTGTAGTAAAAATAGATTAAAAATAAATAAAATTTAACTTAAAATAAAAAGCTTCTGGGGGCTGCTCCTGCAGCCCCCCTGCGCGGTGACCGACTCCGGCCGGGCACCAGCTTACACTGAGGTGCCTGTGGCTCGGGGGCGGGGTATAGAGGAGGACCCAAGTGCATCCTGGGAGCTAAAAGCTTAACTGTGTGGTGCCCATGGATCCTGTTCCAGCTATAACCCCAAGGTCAACCCTGTGGACCCCCTATGGACCCTGAAGTAGAAACAGACTTTCCAGGAATATGTGCAATTCTTTATTAAAAGACAGCATAACAATTGCACCAATGCACTTTATAGCAGTTATGAAGATGGGCGGTAGAACTGCGCTCTCGTTGACCAGAGGGTGGTGTGTTGTGGATTCGGGGTGCTGCACCTTTGTGTGGGAGTACCTTTCCCGCACTGGAAACGTATGGGGGTAGGGGGGGTTAGGTGCGCCGTTCCTGCTAGTAGTGGTAATGGTGGTGACTTGTGAGTGGTGTTAATTGGAATGTTTCTTCTGGTGTTAGTGGTGTTTTGGGAGTGAGAAGGAGGGTGTGATTGGGTATGGAGTGTAGTTTAGAGTAATGTGAAAAGGGGAATAAGATAGGATCAAAATGAGGCCAGTGAGCCACAGTAGTTTGGGGCAAAAATCTTTTATTGAGTAGTCACAATGCTGCTCTGTTGAGATCCCGGGCAGGTGGGTAGGGTTCAGTGATGAGTGGTGATGAGACTGGGGAGGTAGGTGGACCCTTTTAGGGGGCTCCTTCCCGTGCGGTTCAGTGACTTTGCACGTCACCCCTGCTGGACCTATGGTCGACAGTCTAGGAAGTCTCGGGGGGTGGGGGGAAGTGCAGAGTGGGTTGGAACACCTGTGCGGCGTCCCGCGTGTTGGGGCGAGTCTTGGCAGTACTTTAGTACAGTAGGTTTTCTGTTATGGTGATGTAGGTCGACTTTGCGGCCGTTGCAGATAGGTTGGAAGCTGCAGGTTTGTTGGTGAGCTGGATCAGCGTGTTGCTGGTGTGCTGCAGGTGCACGGCTGTTCTGGTTGGTCTGCGGAGGTCAGTGACCGGAGTGTGCAGCTGAGGTTGGCTCTTGGTCGTGCCGCTGGTGGTGTGGAGCCAGAGGTGTAGATGGATGAGCCGCTGGGAGGCTGGGTTGCAGCGTGTGTGCTAGGACCACCCCTGGGAGGGGGGGTGTGGTATGCCCGGGATACTGATTGGATAAAAGCCGGGGAGGAGGGGGAGGATATTGAATGTGTGACAGGGATGGAGCTGGTCACTGGCGATGTTGGCTGTGCGGACTTGCGACCGGATGTGCGGGGTGCACTTTATAGCATTGCATACAGATTTTCACCAAAACTGCAATCTAGCATAACCATAGCATCAATGCGAATAGACCTTCCAGGATAGCATGCAGCTTATAATGAGTCAGCAATCCGCCTCTATATCTGTGTATAAGCAGGCAGTCTTTCACATACTGTAAGCAGAGCATTGGTCATAAAATAGAATAGTTTCTCAATAATATGCAGCTTATAAGTAACCAATTAGCAATCCGGCTCTCTAAATAAGTGGATAAGCAGGCACTCTTTTATCAATAAGCAATTAGCAGTTCCATATAGCATTAATGGAGGAACAGTAGCAGTCTCTGTATAATGGCATGCACTCCTTTATCAATAAGCAATTGGCACTTATAGTATTAATGGAGGAACAGTAGCGGTCTCTGTATAATGGCATGCACTCCTTTATCAATAAGCAATTAGCAGTTCCATATAGCATTAATGGAGGAACAGTAGCTGTCTCTGTATAATGGCATGCACTCCTTTATCAATAAGCAATTAGTAGTTCCATATAGTATTAATGGAGGAACAGTAGCAGTCTCCGTATAATGGCATGCACTCCTTTATCAATAAGCAATTAGCACTTACATATAGTATTAATGGAGGAACAGTAGCGGTCTCTGTATAATGGCATACACTCCTTTATCAATAAGCAATTAGCAGTTCCATATAGCATTAATGGAGGAACAGTAGCAGTCTCCGTATAATGGCATGCACTCCTTTATCAATAAGCAATTAGCAGTTCGATATAGTATTAATGGAGGAACAGTAGCGGTCTCTGTATAATGGCATACACTCCTTTATCAATAAGCAATTAGCAGTTCCATATAGTATTAATGGAGGAACAGTAGCGGTCTCTGTATAATGGCATACACTCCTTGATCTAGAAGCAATTAGCAGTTACATATAGTATTAATGGAGGAACAGTAGCGGTCTCTGTGTAATGGCATGCACTCCTTTATCAATAAGCAATTAGCAGTTCCATATAGCATTAATGAAGGAACAGTAGCTGTCTGTATAATGGCATGCACTCCTTTATCAATAAGCAATTAGTAGTTCCATATAGTATTAATGGAGGAACAGTAGCAGTCTCCGTATAATGGCATGCACTCCTTTATCAATAAGCAATTAGCACTTACATATAGTATTAATGGAGGAACAGTAGCCGTCTCTGTATAATGGCATACACTCCTTTATCAATAAGCAATTAGCAGTTCCATATAGCATTAATGGAGGAACAGTAGCGGTCTCCGTATAATGGCATGCACTCCTTTATCAATAAGCAATTAGCAGTTCGATATAGTATTAATGGAGGAACAGTAGCGGTCTCTGTATAATGGCATACACTCCTTTATCAATAAGCAATTAGTTCCATATAGTATTAATGGAGAAACAGTAGCGGTCTCTGTATAATGGCATACACTCCTTGATCTAGAAGCAATTAGCAGTTACATATAGTATTAATGGAGGAACAGTAGCGGTCTCTGTGTAATGGCATGCACTCCTTTATCAATAAGCAATTTGCACTTACATATAGTATTAATGGAGGAACAGTAGCGGTCTCTGTATAATGGCATGCACTCCTTTATCAATAAGCAATTAGCAGTTCCATATAGCATTAATGGAGGAACAGTAGCGGTCTCTGTATAATGGCATGCACTCCTTTATCAACAAGCAATTAGCACTTCCATATAGTATTAATGGAGGAACAGTAGCGGTCTCTGTATAATGACATGCACTCCTTTATCAATAAGCAATTAGCACTTACATATAGTATTAATGGAGGAACAGTAGCGGTCTCTGTATAATGACATGCACTCCTTTATCAACAAGCAATTAGCACTTACATACAGTATTAATGGAGGAACAGTAGCGGTCTCTGTATAATGGCATGCAATCTTTTATCAATAAGCAATTAGCAGTTCCATATAGCATTAATGGAGGAACAGCAGCAGTCTCCATATAATGGCATGCACTCCTTTATCAATAAGCAATTAGCAGTTCGATATAGTATTAATGGAGGAACAGTAGCGGTCTCTGTATAATGGCATACACTCCTTTATCAATAAGCAATTAGCAGTTCCATATAGTATTAATGGAGGAACAGTAGCGGTCTCTGTATAATGGCATACACTCCTTGATCTAGAAGCAATTAGTTCCATATAGTATTAATGGAGGAACAGTAGCGGTCTCTGTGTAATGGCATGCACTCCTTTATCAATAAGCAATTAGCACTTACATATAGTATTAATGGAGGAACAGTAGCCGTCTCTGTATAATGGCATGCACTCCTTTATCAATAAGCAATTAGCAGTTCCATATAGCATTAATGGAGGAACAGTAGCGGTCTCTGTATAATGACATGCACTCTTTTATCAATAAGCAATTAGCAGTTCCATATAGCATTAATGGAGGAACAGTAGCAGTCTCTGTATAATGGCATGCACTCCTTTATCAATAAGCAATTGGCACTTATAGTATTAATGGAGGAACAGTAGCGGTCTCTGTATAATGGCATGCACTCCTTTATCAATAAGCAATTAGCACTTATAGTATTAATGGAGGAACAGTAGCGGTCTCTGTATAATGGCATGCACTCCTTTATCAATAAGCAATTAGCAGTTCCATATAGCATTAATGGAGGAACAGTAGCTGTCTCTGTATAATGGCATGCACTCCTTTATCAATAAGCAATTAGTAGTTCCATATAGTATTAATGGGGGAACAGTAGCAGTCTCCGTATAATGGCATGCACTCCTTTATCAATAAGCAATTAGCACTTACATATAGTATTAATGGAGGAACAGTAGCGGTCTCTGTATAATGGCATACACTCCTTTATCAATAAGCAATTAGCTGTTCCATATAGCATTAATGGAGGAACAGTAGCAGTCTCCGTATAATGGCATGCACTCCTTTATCAATAAGCAATTTGCAGTTCGATATAGTATTAATGGAGGAACAGTAGCGGTCTCTGTATAATGGCATACACTCCTTTATCAATAAGCAATTAGCAGTTCCATATAGTATTAATGGAGGAACAGTA
Organism: Taudactylus pleione; assembly: GCA_031769625.1. Lineage (NCBI taxonomy): Eukaryota > Metazoa > Chordata > Amphibia > Anura > Myobatrachidae > Taudactylus > Taudactylus pleione. Next base: position 95,914 of record JAUIMM010001496.1, on the reverse strand, counting down.
GCGGTCTCTGTATAATGGCATACACTCCTTGATCTAGAAGCAATTAGCAGTTACATATAGTATTAATGGAGGAACAGTAGCGGTCTCTGTGTAATGGCATGCACTCCTTTATCAATAAGCAATTTGCACTTACATATAGTATTAATGGAGGAACAGTAGCGGTCTCTGTATAATGGCATGCACTCCTTTATCAATAAGCAATTAGCAGTTCCATATAGCATTAATGGAGGAACAGTAGCGGTCTCTGTATAATGGCATGCACTCCTTTATCAACAAGCAATTAGCACTTCCATATAGTATTAATGGAGGAACAGTAGCGGTCTCTGTATAATGACATGCACTCCTTTATCAATAAGCAATTAGCACTTACATATAGTATTAATGGAGGAACGGTAGCGGTCTCTGTATAATGACATGCACTCCTTTATCAACAAGCAATTAGCACTTACATACAGTATTAATGGAGGAACAGTAGCGGTCTCTGTATAATGGCATGCAATCTTTTATCAATAAGCAATTAGCAGTTCCATATAGCATTAATGGAGGAACAGCAGCAGTCTCCATATAATGGCATGCACTCCTTTATCAATAAGCAATTAGCAGTTCGATATAGTATTAATGGAGGAACAGTAGCGGTCTCTGTATAATGGCATACACTCCTTTATCAATAAGCAATTAGCAGTTCCATATAGTATTAATGGAGGAACAGTAGCGGTCTCTGTATAATGGCATACACTCCTTGATCTAGAAGCAATTAGTTCCATATAGTATTAATGGAGGAACAGTAGCGGTCTCTGTGTAATGGCATGCACTCCTTTATCAATAAGCAATTAGCACTTACATATAGTATTAATGGAGGAACAGTAGCGGTCTCTGTATAATGGCATGCACTCCTTTATCAATAAGCAATTAGCAGTTCCATATAGCATTAATGGAGGAACAGTAGCGGTCTCTGTATAATGACATGCACTCCTTTATCAATAAGCAATTAGCACTTACATATAGTATTAATGGAGGAACAGTAGCGGTCTCTGTATAATGACATGCACTCCTTTATCAACAAGCAATTAGCACTTACATACAGTATTAATGGAGGAACAGTAGCGGTCTCTGTATAATGGCATGCACTCTTTTATCAATAAGCAATTGGCACTTATAGTATTAATGGAGGAACAGTAGCTGTCTCTGTATAATGGCATGCACTCCTTTATCAATAAGCAATTAGCACTTATAGTATTAATGGAGGAACAGTAGCGGTCTCTGTATAATGGCATGCACTCCTTTATCAATAAGCAATTAGCAGTTCCATATAGCATTAATGGAGGAACAGTAGCTGTCTCTGTATAATGGCATGCACTCCTTTATCAATAAGCAATTAGTAGTTCCATATAGTATTAATGGGGGAACAGTAGCAGTCTCCGTATAATGGCATGCACTCCTTTATCAATAAGCAATTAGCACTTACATATAGTATTAATGGAGGAACAGTAGCGGTCTCTGTATAATGGCATACACTCCTTTATCAATAAGCAATTAGCAGTTCCATATAGCATTAATGGAGGAACAGTAGCAGTCTCCGTATAATGGCATGCACTCCTTTATCAATAAGCAATTAGCAGTTCCATATAGTATTAATGGAGGAACAGTAGCGGTCTCTGTATAATGGCATACACTCCTTTATCAATAAGCAATTAGCACATCCATATAGTATTAATGGAGGAACAGTAGCGGTCTCTGTATAATGGCATACACTTCTTGATCTAGAAGCAATTAGCACTTACATATAGTATTAATGGAGGAACTGTAGCGGTCTCTGTATAATGGCATGCACTCCTTTATCAATAAGCAATTAGCAGTTCCATATAGCATTAATGGAGGAACAGTAGCGGTCTCTGTATAATGGCATGCACTCCTTTATCAACAAGCAATTAGCACTTACAAATAGTATTAATGGAGGAACAGTAGCGGTCTCTGTATAATGACATGCACTCCTTTATCAACAAGCAATTAGCACTTACATATAGCATTAATGGAGGAACAGTAGCGGTCTCTGTATAATGGCATGCACTCCTTTATCAACAAGCAATTAGCACTTACATATAGTATTAATGGAGGAACAGTAGCGGTCTCTGTATAATGGCATGCACTACTTTATGAATAAGCAATTAGCACTTACATATAGTATTAATGGAGGAACAGTAGCGGTCTCTGTATAATGACATGCACTCCTTTATCAACAAGCAATTAGCACTTACATATAGTATTAATGGAGGAACAGTAGCGGTCTCTGTATAATGACATGCACTCCTTTATCAACAAGCAATTAGCACTTACATATAGCATTAATGGAGGAACAGTAGCAGTCTCCGTATAATGGCATGCACTCCTTTATCAATAAGCAATTAGCAGTTCCATATAACATTAATTGGGGAACAGTAGCTGTCTCTGTATAATGACATGCACTCCTTTATCAATAAGCAATTAGCACTTACATAAAGTATTAATGGAGGAACAGTATCGGTCTCTGTATAATGGCATGCACTCCTTTATCAATAAGCCATTAGCAGTTCCATATAGCATTAATGGAGGAACAGTAGCGGTCTCTGTATAATGGCATGCACTCCTTTATCAATAAGCAATTAGCACTTCCATATAGTATTACTGGAGGAACAGTAGCGGTCTCTGTATAATGGCATGCACTCCTTTATCAATAAGCAATTAGCAGTTCCATATAACGTTAATGGAGGAACAGTAGCTGTCTCTGTATAATGACATGCACTCCTTTATCAATAAGCAATTAGCACTTACAGTACATATAGTATTAATGGAGGAACAGTAGCAGCCTGTGTCTCTGGCCCTGGTTCAGAGCCAGACGCTCTTTCAGAGCACTCGCTCTGAATCATGGCATTTTTGTTTTGGCCTCCTGGCCGCTCGCATAGCTGTGGGTGACCACCCACAGCTTTTGCGAGTGGCCAGGTGATGGTTGCGACCATCGGGGCTTGCGACGAGACCCTTGTGGTAGGGTCTCGTTCCCGCAAGCCCCAGTGAGCTTCCGGCTCCCTCAAACAGCAGGAGTTCTTTCGGGAACACTGAACACAGAAAAAAGGGATTTGCACACTCCAGCCCACTGTAGCAAAATCAACAAAAAATACTTAAATCCTACTTGATAATAGAGATTCAGAGGTATTAGTTACATACATTTGCAAATATATGATTAATCACCAGGCCAATCGTCAAGGCTCCTACTAGCGTCCCTAACATTAAGGGGTTCATGCCTCTCAATACTGCAAACAAAAAATATGGTGGTTGCTCATATCAGCTTAATGACATAGCACAGGTATTTCTAATTGTTTATTATTTATGTTTTAATTCTTTCACATTTCATTAACACTTATTGATTTATCCTTAAACATCTATCCTTTACACTTCACTATCACCTTTTTTCCCCTTTTCGTGTGATGCCCTGGGGATGGTCCTAGGCTGGAATTTTTTGGGGGGTACCTTGCTTCTCGGACGTGAACCCCTTAATGTTAGGGACCCCAGTATAGAGGAGCCTTGACGATTGGCCCGGCGCTTATTCATATATTTGCAAATGTATGTAACTAATACCTCTAAATCTCTATTATCATGTAGGATTTAAGTATTTTTTGTTGATTTTGCTACAGTGTGCTGGAGGGCAAATCCCTTTTTTCTGTGATCACTAGCGAAATCCTCAGATCCTTCTGCATGTACAAGAGATCTGAGGATGCGACGGGCGACCGTCTGGAGCGCGCATCGGGATTGTGATAATGGGTATACACTATGTTTTGAGCGATTTGTCGTTCCGAAGTGTTGGAATCGGCCAAAACTTTCAAAATATCGTGTAGTGTGTACCCAGCATCAAGCTGGCCACACACATGGCGATTTCCCTTGAAACTCTCCCCGGCAGCTCTGCACACGATCTGCACACAATTTGGTGTCCAATCCTCATGCGATCTCTCCTGCATCCAGACTGTCACAGTGCATCGGGTCCTAGATTGTCAGAGCTGCCCTACTGCACGGCAGATCTGAAGATGCGATGTGCGACCAGCGGGGACGCGCATCGCATCGTGATTGTGAGTGGGGACTAACGATTTACTCAGGATTTGGCCATATTTTACACGATCTGACGTTCCAATGTGGCGGAATCGGCCAGATCGGGTAAAATATCGCTATGTGTGTGGCCAGCTTAAGACATCCCTCTAATACTGCTGGCCACCCTCAACCCCGGAACTATTTTACTTGTGCGCTATGTCCCCACTGACACCATTCTGAATGTCTCTACCCAGGGTACGGGTTTCACATCGCTCACACTGCGCTTCCTTCCCTGGGTCTGCTCCGCCAGGGTCTGCTCCGCCATCATCTTCCTCAGGTAAGCCCCTGATCCACAGGCTTATTTTATTCTGTTGCCCCCTGTTCAGACCCGCCTCCGCCAGGAGTCCTTGTCCTTTTGTTTCAGGTCCCATTGCAGCAGATAGCCCCAGTGCGTCTTCTGCCCTGTGACCTGCTTCCCAGTCATCAGCGGTGGTAGATTCGCTCACTTCCCCTGTAGCTATATGGCAGGGGAAAAGTGCTCCAACACAGCCACCTGCTTTGTGGCAGGCTGGCTGACGGGATCTTGTGTGGGGTTACGGTGTCCTGTTTCCAGTGATAGCTCCTTGCTAATAAGTGAGAGGCGATGCTGCAGACTTAACACGGTGGTACTCCCTGCTTTTGTGGTACCACACTTAGTAACATACACTGCATAGGCTGGGTCATCTCAATCTCCACCCTCAACTCGGTCCTACCCCTCTATGGCCACCCCTTCATCCATTGGAGCTCCACCAATCCCCATGTTGCTTTCTCCTGCTGCCATACTTACCTCGGCGGCTGTTCCTCCAATTCCAAGTTTGTCCCGTTTCCCTTGCCCAGAGTGGGAGCCATTGGAACACGCACCCAGGCTTCCACTGCACGCGCATTGTGGAGACGGGACAGACCTTACATAAATTATACACTTTAATAAAAAAACGAAATTGTAATCTATTGAGGCTGCTTGAGAGACTATGTTTCCACATGCTGGAGGTACCTCGAGCAAAATCTTGGTGGAGCTAAGGCATTGGCCAGAGGAGGAGAGAGCAGGAGGGAGTGTGGTGAGAGATGTATGGAGGGGAGGAGAGAAATTAAGGATAGCGATGGGGAAGGAAGACAGGTGACAGAGATAGTATTGGTGAGGAGAGGGGACAGATGAGAGTGGGAGAGAGAAACAGGAGAGGGGACGGATGAGAGATGGGAAGAGGGAACAGATGAGAGGGAGGGAGAAACATGAGAGGGGAAAGATGGGAAGAGAGGGGACAGATGAGAGGGAGGGAGAAACAGGAGAGGGGAAAGATGGGAAGAGAGGGGACAGATGAGAGGGAGAGAGAAACAAAGGAGAGGGGACAGATGAGAGATGGGAAGAGAGGGGACAGATGAGAGGGAGAGAGAGAGAAACACAGGAGAGGGGACAGATGGGAAGAGGGGACAGATGAGAGGGAGAGCGAAACACAGGAGAGGGGACAGATGAGAGATGGGAAGAGAGGGGACAGATGAGAGGGAGAGAGAGAGAAACAGAGGAGAGGGGACAGATGATGGAGATGGGGAGGGGAGACCGATGAGTGACACAGATGGGAGGACAGAGATGAGGGTGAGACTAAATGGGGACAGAGATGAGAGGTAAACAGACGGGAAAGGGGTGGGAGGCAAGAGGAGGTGGTTAGAGAAGAGAGATAGATGGGGGCAGGGAAGCAGAAATGGGTAGGTGGGGAAAGACAGAGGATAAAACCCAGTAACTCCAGACACAAGCCAATGACCCAGTGTATGACATTTACAAAATACTAGCATATATTGGAACAACAGCATATTACAGACGTGTCGTCCCTCATCATTGCTGCAGTTGCGCCAAACTTGGCCGATGCTAGAAGAGTTGCGCGGAAACTAGCGGCTCACTCCCGCCGGGCATCTGGTGCCACGTGGCATATCGAGGCTAGATGAGGTAGGACACATCTGTATGTATTACTGGCGTATTTACTGCCTCATGAACCCAGGACCTTCATGAATACTGTCTAATAACATGGGCGGCTGTGATATTTCCTAATGCTGTGATCTTGATCAACACTCAGTAATACTGTAGCTGGAATATGAAGTATTCCTTAAATCAGAGGTGGCAAACCCGATACATTTAGGGGGTCATACCATGTTGTTTTAAAAGTAAAATCATTAGGAAAATGATATGAAGGAGAACAGGGGTATATTTGCCTCATAGGGCTCTATTTACTACAATCCGCATATTGAATGCAGATTGTAGTGTGATATTACCGAGTGAATTCGCATTGCGAATTCAGGCAATATCACAGGGATTTACTACAAATCCCTTACAGGGACAGAGCTTGCGATAAAGCTCTGTCCCTGCAAATCCCCTTCGGAGCCTTATCACAGTGTTTTCGCAAAAAATACAGTGATTAAGTGTCCGCGCATGCGCCGCCCGGTCGCCGCTGCTACCCCCTCCAGCGCTAAGCCCCATCCCCGCGATCACGGACCCCCCCGCGACCCCCCTCTCCCTTAATTACACTTACCTTAATGCTCCGGGCCTCCGGTGATGTTCTCCATTCCTCCGTTCAGGTGATCTCCCATACTGCACTGGGGCCCGATCACCTGATGACCGGGCAGCAGTGCACTATGGGAGACCAGCTGACTGGAGGGGAGTCATCACCGGAGGCCCGATCACCGGTCCCCTGGTAAGTCAATTTTTTTTTTCTTTTATTTACAGTAATCAACTTGCGGTCTGTTCAGACCACACAGCTGATTACAGGGACCGAATCCCGGCTCTGCTCTCCCCGTTAGAGCAGGGCAGGAGTCCGGTAACCGGGGGAGACCCTGGATAACGCCACCTCCAGGTGGCATTATTATCACAGGGCTTTCCCCGATATTTTTTTACATTTTATTTTTAGTAACTCTGGTCAGATCACATTTCCCATTACAGTTATGGGAAATGCGATCTGATTACTAAAAATAAATGATGCTTAGGGGTTGGAGTAGAATTTTACGAATTCTACTCCAATTGCCGTGTAATAACTATAGGTGATACTAAAATAATGTGACAAGGGTGTGACAACACAAAACAGCCTTTTTCACTTTATTTTAGTAAAAATAATGTTAATAAATAGAGCCCATAATCCCTTTGCTGAGCTACCAGCACTGAGGAAGGTCACTAGAGGTGATGTGACGCCCCAGACATTGCTGAGTACGGCAGCAGTACCAGTGGTGCCCAGTAATACTGTATGTGCCCAGTAATAAAATGACAGCAATAGTGTCCAGTGTGTTTCTGGCATTGCCGTCTGTACAATTAGCGCTTTCTCACAGGTTTAGTGGTAACTGGTGCTTCAGTCACCGATCCACTATGTGTTGGCTGTGCTAATGATAAAAATATACGTCTAAAGTGACACACAAAGGTCTAGGCTGGTTAAAACAAAATCTAAACGTCAACAAAATAAAAATGTCCCCCTCCCATTTACTTTGTAACATTTATTTTGCGATCTCGGCTTAATTCAGAGATGTACGCAGATCCAATGTTTATGTATTTGAGCAATTGTCGTTAAACAGCTCATATGTCTAAGTCACACTGCGCATACGTCAGGGTACATTACCGTCGGGGCTCGCAGTTGCTTTTTACCTGCAGTGCGATTGACAAGCAGGGACAGTTGGTGGGAGGTAGAAGTGGTGAGGCGGCTAAAACACATGCCATGTTTTCAGGGTATGTCACAACTTGTGCCTGTGATCTCGTACACAATATAAATGGTTCTGGCGTATTAGTACATGTGTGCACAGATGTGACGGCGTTAGCGCCCAATCTGTGTCTCACAGGGCTGGGAGCTGTAATGTCCGCCCAAGTATATATATATATATATATATATATGTATTGGGATAGCAAAATGGCTGCTGACAGCCATTTCTATTCATGGTTCTTGTGTGTGTATCAGACATGAGGTGGTGTATCAGGCATGAAATGGTACAGGAATGTGGAGAGCAGACAGGCCATAAATCCACAAGGCGTTGTCTACTGCGATATACGCCTGCGTTAAGTTTTAGAAAGTTCTTATTAGTAGTTGACCAATAGAGTAGTTTGAAGTAGGTTTATACCCATATTAGTAAAGTTAGATGGGTATGACAAGTAGGATGCTATATAAGCAAAGAACAAAGAAGCTGCCAGTGCCCTGCCCTAAGCCTGGACCAAGACTGCAGTTAGTGGCCAGGATATTGTTCATTCCAGCTCTCCATTCTGAGAGACGAGGTTCCTGGATCGTGTAACCATTTATATTCCAAAGCTAAGTAACTATTATTCTTTTATATCTTGTCATTTGTTGTAATAAATTATATCTTTTTTCAAGATACTGGTTTGTGTGGCTTAATTAACCTTCTGTATCCAAGAACCTTATTCCGTTCCACCAGGAACAATATATATATATATATATATATATATATATATATATATATATATATATAGTAAATGCAGTGATATACTAATGCGAATGATATGCTCTGATTGTGATACTTTGTGACTGACGGGGATCTCTGCTCATTGGGTGGGATTCGATCCTCTGCGATATGCCGCCGCGATGTTCAGCTGCTCACATATAACTGCCGCCAAGCATTGCTAATTTTTCAGGGCGCCACAATGTGGTGCGTGGGACAATTAGCAGTTACTGACCGCAGTGTCTGGCCCGACAGGAGGCAGTTCGCCGCCATCGAAGATAATTGAATCTCCCACCTTAATGCTAGTTGGTGGCTAGTAATGTGGGGAATATGTCAGTACTCGTGCTGTTTATAGTTCCTGATTACAGGTAAGGTAAGATAATAGGGTTGGGTTACAGGATGGCGTCACTCGGGATTCCGGCAGTCAAAATCCCAACGCCAACGTCGGTATCCTACCCGTCCCCCTCTCCCTAGCCTAATCCTCCCCAGTGCCTGAACCTAACCTAGCATTTTTGCCACATCATAGCCCAAACTCGGTCCTCAAGGCACAGTCCAGGTTTTAAGGATATCCATGGTTGAGCACAGATGGTTAAATCAAAAAAGGTACTAAGTCACCTGTGCCCAAGCATGGATATCCTTAAAATCTGGACTGTCCTTGAGGACCGAATATGGAAACCTCCGTTGTCGCCTCATACAAGGTCGCTCACAGTGTACCAGGAACACTAGATTAGTGCTTTTGTCACTAGAGGCGTTGTGCGGTCGCTTATACCAGAACTCTTGTCTATTGCTTACCTTACCCAGACTTGGGGCTGATTCAGAGAAGGACGCAATGGCGACTACATACGCAGATCGAGGGATCATTTGCACACTGCCCAAGCACGCGGACGCACAGAGGATCCCATCGCAAAGTGAATGACAGGTAGTCAGCGTTTGGGGAGGGCACGATAGCCGCTCGATGTGCGTTGATGTTACCGATATTTACCCAGGTACTGTAAGCGATGTTGTGCGCAGTTGAGAAGGCAGCGGTAGGCATCCTTATACTGGGGTAAGCTTTGGAACTATTAGCATATTTTCGCACCTGCGTTCCGTGCGAAATTGCCGCTGCGATCTCATTAGTGTCCTTCCCTGAATCATCCCTTAGTGGCGCACACAGAAGTCCATGTACTGCCAGCAGCAGTGGTAGACGCTGTCCAATATATACGCTGCTGCACTTTGCTTTATTTTTTTATGTGAGTAACTAAAAAAAAAAATATCAAAACAGAAAGAGACCAAAAACAGGATGTTTTCCTGCGTCCTGACATCAGTGGAGACTTTCTCAGACAACGTGGGTCTGGCTGACATCGGTCGTGTGTTTGCTCCGGGACAGGAATCAGAGCTGGAACATATCCTGTATTGTGTGACGTGTCACCATAGATTTCCGGCTACACCAGGAGATCCATCACTGTGATATCAGAGAGACCTCCCTCACCTATTCCCATGCTGCGCATACCGGCCTATAGTCCCAATGTCAGTGCTGAAAACATGACTGACCTTGAGTGACACAAGAAGATTGGGATGTTTTTAATTTCCCAGGTTCGTGAGTGTAATAAATATAATAAGTGACATAGGGGCCAATTTATCATTAAAATATTTGCGGCATATTCCCAGAAAACATCAGTTTTAGGGGGATTCCCGCAAATATTATTATTATTATGGAGGGACTGTTAATGAGTGAGATATATTAGAAGTCTATAGATTTTTATTTTTCCTTTTTTTATTCCCGTTACCTGTATAAGGGGTATACAATCGGGAAACCGGCTGCCTTAATACCGGCAGCCGGCTTCCCGACTGTCATATCCCGGCGAGGGTGAAATGCCGGGCGTCTAGATGTAGACGCCTGACATTTCCCCGACCCCGGGAGACTGGCACCCGGCATCCCGATCGAAAGGATGCCGGGCGCCACGAGCGGACAGCCGCGGGCGGGGGGGAGGGTTAGATTTAGGGCACCCGGGGGGGACTTAGGGTTAGGCACCCCCGGGAGGGTTAGGCTAGAGGGAGGGTTAGGTTTAGGCACCCCCCTGGGGGACTTAGGTTTAGGCAGCGGGGAAGGGGGGGTTTAGGGTTAGGCACGTAGAGGGGGGATTAGGGTTATGCACCCCTAAGGAGGGTTAGGTTAGGTAAGTATATACTTACCTTAGCGACGATCGGGATTTCCAGCTCTGTCGGGCTTCCGCTGCTGGGCTCTGCTCATCTGTCGGCCAGGCGCAGCCATGATAATGGCGTTCGAAAGCACAGGCATGGCTACATTACTACCCACAAATGGTACTTCCTGTCAATCACTCTGCGATGGGTCTGCGTAGTCTCTGCGATCGCCATCCTAATCACAGTGGCCGTTCGCGCACACATACGTAACCGATCCTTGCTGAATCAGGCCCTAAAACCATTGCAGATCAGTGGTGCATGCTGCACTTCATAAATTTGGGTCCAGATTTACTAAGCAGCGGCTTTCTGCAAATTTGACCCCGAAAGGTAAAATAACAATAGTAATATTAAATGTAGGTCCAGATGTTTATATTGCACTTGGTATTACTGCCGTGTTAAATTTCAGGGTTATATCCACGGATAATCGGCGGCTTGGTAAATGTAGCCCATGTCTGCAGCTCAATGACTCACTGTTCACATGAAGGCCCGCATACCAGAGACTGCTCTGTGTTACCTTTTGGTCCCTAAGGTGACCTGTTAATGTTTATTTGCAATGAGCTGTTCCTTTGAGCATCTATTTCCTGCCCTAGCTGCTCATTAAGGGTATATTTATAATCTCCGCATGTCGAATATAGACGCAGATGATACCTTTCCTGCCTCTCTCCGTTCCAGGATGTGGCCACTTTGGGTGATCCGGTGAGTGCAGTTTTCACGGTAGCGCCAAGAGCAGAAAGACAGAAGTCATAGTACAATCTTCATAGGTCGGTTGGACTTTTCCATTCAATCCGGCAGAAAGACCATTTATAACATAGGCCCTGATTCAGAGCCAGATGCCCTGACAGAGCGCTCGCTCCGAATCAGGGCTGGCCTTGTCATTTTTTAGAGCGGCCTCCTGGCCGCTCGCATAGCTGTGGGTGACCACCCACAGCTTTATAGTGAGCGGCCAAAAAGTTGGTCGCGATGGTCAAGACTATCCCCGACCATCGGGCTTGCGACGAAACCCTTGTGGGAGGGTCTCGTTGCCACCAGCCCTGGAGTGCTTGCGGCTCTATCAGAGGAATGCCTCCGTCTGGGCAGGCACGCCCACCAAAGGGGGCGTGCTGTCACTCACCATCGACAGCACGCCCCCTTTGTAGAGAGACCCATAGCGACGGCTTGGCCGTCGCTATCCGGGTCTCGTGCATGCGCACGACAGAGCCAGATGCGTCGTGCGCATGCGCACTGGGCCAACATTGTCCCGCTTGCGAGCGCTCAGCGCTCGCGATCGGGTCTTAATCAGGCCCATAGTTCTGATTGAGGATTCAGATGCATTGTGTAAATAATACTAGAGGACACATCAAGACCTTATCATCTTACAGTGTAAATTAACTCAGCCCAGTAGTACAAGACCCTCTCAGCCGCTGTCTCGGTGTATGTCCTGTATTGCTATTCATGCAAGGTTTTATTTCCTTTCTCTATAGGAATGCAGAATGTCACGTTACACAAGTGCAGGATAATTGTGTGATTGACCTAAACATCTGCCTGAAATACTGTAACTCTGAAGTGGTTACACACTGCACTGGGGCCAGTCCTGGAGATCTATAGGAGATACGGCACACAATATCTGTACGCGGACTATACTCAAATTTACCTATCCTCCCCAGATTTGTCACCATCTGTGCTGGTCCGTGTCACTGAATGTCTCTCTGCCATTTTATCTTGGATGGCATCTCGCCACCTCAAACTTAATATATCCAAAACAGAATTTATTATACTTCCACCAGCCAATAGCAGTTACCAACCTGATATCTCTATTACTGTTGACAACTCGACAATCTACCCCACCCCACAAGCTCGCTGCCTAGGTGTCATCCTTGACTCTGAACTGTCTTTTGTTCCCCACATTCAATCTGTCTCTAAATCCTGTTACATACATCTAAGAAAGATATCCAAAATTTGACCATATCTTACGCAAGACACTGCAAAAACTCTAATACATGCACTCATTATTTCCCACATTGACTATTGCAATAGTCTCCTTATTGGTCTTCCCAAAAACAGGCTCTCCCCACTACAATCCATTTTGAATGCAGCTGCGAGGCTGATCTATCTCGCCAAACGTTCATTGTCTGCTGATCCACTCTGTCCGTCCCTCCATTGGCTGCCGGTCTTCTACCGTATTCAATTTAAAATACTTACACTCACACATAAAGCTATTAACCAAACTACACCAACATACATCTCTTCACTTATCTCAAAATATCTTCCAACCCGACATCTCCGTTCTGCACAAGATCTGCGTCTCTCATCCCCGCGTATTACTTGTTCCCATGCACGGTTACAGGACTTTTTTCGGGCTGCACCCACCCTGTGGAATGCCCTCCCATGCACAATAACACCTTCCACTAGTTTCCAAACATTGAAGCGTTCTCTGAAAACTCACCTCTTCAGACAAGCGTATCAGATTCCAGGACCGCCCACCCAACCTTTTTATAGCTCCCTATCTAACTCTCTTCCTATAGTAAACACCTATCACATCTTCTCTTTCTTCAATTGAACATACTTCTAACCCTAGGCCAACTTTCCAGTGTGATTGGATTATACAGCCCACCAAGAAAATCTGCAATTGGGCTGGACCTATTTGCAATATGTAGCACCTCTCCTTGTGTATCACACCTATTTCCCTATAGATTGTAAGCTTGCGAGCAGGGCCCTCTTACCCTTATGTATGTCATGTATGTATGTATGTATGTCTTTTACAACCCAGTATAATGTTAATCTTGATTCAAATTGTAAAGCGCAACGGAATTTGCTGCGCTATATAAGAAACTGTTAATAAATAAATAAATATACTCACTGCAATAGCAAAGACTGTATCTCCTGACCTGACCATTCTATTCAGAAGCTTTCCAACAGCAAACCGGCAGGAAGAGTACAGGGAGCAACTGCATTACACAACAGGCAGTACAGGACTTGCAGGCCCTTTGGCCAGTGGCGTAATCAGCTTTTGACAGGAGAGGGAGCAAAGATGGAAAAATAGGTTCCCCCAATGATTCGGCGTGGAGGACCGGCTCCAGGCCACTTTGACCCACTACAGAAATGGAGGGCCCTTCACAAAGATCAGTGGTTGCAGGTCAGTGGCTACCCGACCCAGGCGCCAATGCTTGACCTAGACCATTAGCCTGCAGCCACCCGCAAAGAACCACCAGCCAATCGGTGGCTTCTACTCTCTACCTGGTCTGGGAGATACCTGTTTTCATAGGAATATAACCTATAGCATCATCATACAACAGTAGTTAAAGCTGACTTGTGCCCCCTGTCTCACCTCCTTCCCCTTGTGTTGCTTCCTGCCCACTGTGTGGCCTCTTCATACCTCTCAACTGTCCCGCTTTAGGAGGGATGACCTGCTTTTCATGAATTGTCCCCCATTCAATGATTCTACCATTAGGAATTTTGGAGGAAAAAAATTACACCTGCTGTGGAAGCAATCAAAAACAAATCAAAACCCTGCACCCAATTGAATATTAAAACTCTCGCACAAGCAGAAAAAAAACAGCAGGTGCAAGATTTTTGGTAATCTCTCACCTATAATTGGATATACAGTACTCATGTCACTTCAGCCACCTGACCGTGTCACTTCAGCCTCCTGCCCGTGTCACTTCAACCTCCTGTATCTCCCCAGCCTCGTGCTCCCTGGAGGTAGACGTTGCCTGGCAGACAACAGTACATACACATGATCCATTATTCTGGGCGGCGCACAGTAGAAACATTAAGGAACTCTACCCCCATCTGTAGTGTGCACCCCTGTTTTTTACAAACCCCTGTGTCACTGATAGAATTGAATCAAGTGGTGCATGGTTTGTGGCACAATCAAGTGCACAGCACAAAGTAAAATGTCAGTATGTGTTGGGTTATATTTAGCAAAGTTGTCCCTCTCTCTTGCAACTGAATAGAGGCTGCCTGCACGCTGCATATTGGTTCCACTGGGGATTATCGTCTATGGCACAAAACCATCTACGTTGAACAATTGATGGCCCCCGCTACTGAGGGGGGGGGGGTCAGGGTGTGGCCAATCAAACAATGGGGGTTGGGGCTTAGCGGGATTTTGCGGACGGGGCAAAGTGCCAAGCTATTGAGGAGAAGGAGAAAAAAACCTTCGGGTCCCAGTTTGCCATCAATGGCACAGAACCATTGGATCTCTGCCATCTATGGCAAAGCCACTGGCCTTTAACCATCAATGGATGTTAACTATCAATGGTCCATGACCATCCCTACCCTCCACCCAGCTCAGTGCCAGGGCAATAGAACCAGTGCTGATCTTAAATAAACTGCAGACAGGTACAAAATAGACGCACCCCTCCCCATATGCCACTGTAATGGTCTAATTCTGAGTTGAGAGCAAAGAGAAAAGAGCAATTAATGTTGTAGAACATGTTGTATTGCAGCAGGGGGGGGGCAGATGTCCAGCATTTGTGGGCTACAGTACATGCAGAAGCACCCTGCATGCAATAATACCCTTTCTACCCCACTCCCCACCATTACATGACACTTTGAGGGGCAGATTTTCTAAAGCTCCTAAAACTAAAAAGTGGTGGCGTTGCCCATAGCAACCAGTCGGACGCCGGCTATCATTTCTCTATTGCATCCTTCAAAATGATAAACAGCATCTGATTGGTTGCAACGAAGACCAACACTTTTCCTTTTTAGAAGCGTTAGTGTATCCACTGCTGAGGGGTCTGTGGACCTGATACAAAGACGTACCCCTAGTGTGGCGATTATTTGCAACTGCGCATGTGCGAAAAGTTCAACAAACCTCTACCGTGCAGGTGTTACACAGAGAGTGCGCACAAAGATGTTTTTGTGACCGGGAGAGATGGCATCGGATTTGGGTGGCGGCAAAGTGACGGATGTTCCTGGGCGGTGACTGGGAGGTGGCCTGAAGTGAACGCAAAAAATAAGTCTATGGGAGCGTGGCGGGGCGTGTCAGTGATAGCGGCTGTTTTCTCAGGCGCAGCCACAGAGGCCATAGTCAGATGTAGAACCGCCATGGGGTAGGTGTATGCGATGATGGCGTGCTATGAATCACCGGCAGTGTTATAGCGTGCGGAGACGTAGAAAGTGGGCGTGTCAGTGTTTGCACAATCAGACGCAGGCTACTACACCAGGGGGAGGGGTTGATACCAGCATTTGTATATTATCGCAGCCGCGGCTCCGGCAACAGACGCACGAGCGGATGCAGCAGCGCTCACCGCTGACTCAGGCCCTGTGTGTGTTATTGTGCCAGCCACACTTCTCTCCCCTCCTGAACAGGAGATAACGATTTGTAGCTGCACTGGACAGAATGTTTATAAGGTACTTTAACTAAAGGTGTGCATCCACTACCCAACTTTAATGCGCACCTGACAGACGGCCTCGCAATCGTACAGTCTTTCCTGTTTCCCTGCGTGCCTCACTGAACGATTGGTCGCTCACAGGGCCACCAAGAGCCTCGCTGGGCCCGGGTGACAGGGGGCGTGGCCTAATCACGGGTAGTGTGGTCACGCCCCCTTAGGGGGAAAAAACTGGAAAAAAAATTTTTTAGCACGCTGGGAGGGGGGCGCTGTGAGCCCCTCAGCCCAGCGCACAGCCAATGGGGTGCACGATCAGCGTGATCGCTCCCCCCATAGGCATAGAAGACTGCTCCGTCTGCTGCTCAGCAGCTGCGAGCAGTCGCCCACTGCAGCCCAGCACACAGCAGCGCATGCTGGGCTGCTGTGATGTAGAAGGGAGGTGGGGCGGTGCCAGACCCAGGCCCCCGCCGGGCCTCTCCAGCAAGCCTGGGTAATTTGTACCTACTCCCACCCCCTTTCGGCTCCCATGGTCGCTCAGTGCAGGCACCATCCATCATCTGTGAACATGCTCAATCTCTCTTTATTGGCAGATTGACCGGCACGTTCAGCCGATGATTGATGTCGGAAACGACCAGCGGGAGCGCGCATCGCTGGTCGTTTCTGACATTATAGTCCACGATTTGTGCTCGATTAATAAGCGATGGCACGATTCCGAAGTCATAATCGTGCAATCGCTCACTAATATCGGGTAGTAGATGTGAAGGTGTGTATCTATAATGGGTGCAGGGTGTGCGGGGCACGCAGGCCCCTGGGTCCAGGGAAGCCCACACAGTACACCCTGCACCCATACTTTCTAATACTTACCTCTCCAAAGTCCCAATTTGTCTGGAGAGGCGCTAGACAGAACGCCTGGAAAATGGCCGCAGCGGCCATTTTCCCCGTGTCCTGATCATGCAGACTAATACCCGGAGTCTACTGAATCTGTCAATGCGCCGCGGCCGCTGGAGAGAGGGGAAGGGGCCCCGGATGGTGAGTGAACACGGTCCCCTCCTCTCTAAATATGCCCCTGCGCATGTTTGTGACTATATTTAGCCCCAGGAATAACTTATCCCCTAGCCTGGGCCCAGCTGCCTCACGGTTTGAGGAAACAAGTACACTAATAATATCCTGCATCTAGTATGGTGACAAAGTGGTTATAATTGCTGCATGGATTCAGTTATGACCATGGTACTACATGTGTGGAGTTTGCATGTTCATTGTTTGTCTACGTACCGGACGGACATATGTCTACTTTGCGGATGGAGACATAGCGCCAGAGCCCCCCCTTCCAGGCTCCATAGGGCTGATTCAACAGTAATTTATCCCCTGTTAGCAGATTAATTGGCGTGTGACTAAATTTGCCTGTGATAGATTGTAAACTCCGCTGGTGCAGTGCCAGAATACAGGGATATGGTTTCACAGTTCTGCCTAAGTGCTAAAAATGTTCGTAAAATCATAGAAATATAAAGTTCTGAACTTGACCTAAATGACAGAAAGCTTCTCAGGCCCTAATACGCATCTCGCCGTCACTGTGATTTACGGTGCGCTTCCCTGTTTGTTCCAAATATAACGCGTGTCCTTGGCTGCTGATGGCTTATTATTCTCAGCGCGGCCCGTTCTCACAGCCCGTCTGCGCTGACACTCTCTGCAGACATCTCCCCTCCGTTAAACACCTGCTGTTGTTTTCTCCCAGAGCACTTCCCCTCATGAAAGCTCTGCCAGCTGCACATCCGCTGTAACCTGCCTGAAGTGGAAGTGTCGGGGTAACATCAGGAACAGGGCATCCGGCAGCTCAGGAATGTTAGTAAATATATAACGGCCCCAAATTAGACGCATTGCGTACAAGCTGGCTTTGAATATCCGGCTTCTCAAGCAGAGAGGATAAGGAAATGTTAGATGAGCCTGGACGTAAATATCACAACATCCCCCCGAATCAAAGGAGTTTAATCGTTAAACAATAGTTTGCATAATTTTTGACGGTGGGAACTGTTCCTCATATACACCAGTATGGCGTACATTAGCGTTATTCAATCAGAGGAATGCATAATTAATACATTTTGGGCAAACTTGCCTCTCTCTTCTTACTAAAGGGGTACCAACAGGCAGGGGTCAGAGGGCGAGATGGGTATTTGGACTGTTATCTGCATATTTAGGCTAAATATACACCAGCAGTTTGTGTCATGGGACTGTTGTCACAGCAACTAATTAGGACAGTGGACCTCATTCAGAGTCGGTCGTAAGCGGCCACTCGGTCGTACGCCTAACGATCGAGAATCCGAAAAAAAAAACAATCGCAACCAAAGTGACGCCCATACATGAACAAAGCACCTCCTCTAGCTAACGAGTGATAGCACCTAGCGATCAAGTCATGTTTCCTTGCTCTTTCGATCAGCTTATTACCAGCTTTTATTTATAAATGTATTTATTCTTATTATTCGCTAATGCAAAAGCAACTGAATCAATCACAATCCAATTAGCAGTGTTAATAGCTACAACAAACGATTATTAGCTGATTGCATTGTGTGGCACAAAATAGAAACATCAATCCTAACATCAGTAACATTCGATAGTATCGATTGTACTCTGATGCTTGAGAGAGCACATACCCAACCTCAGGCTGTACGATCAGCCAGGCCTCTAAGCTGCTCGCAGAGTGACGTCTTACTACTTCTGGCCTTCTATGTCGGTCGTAGCAGGTAATTTATGTACGCCCTTGAAACACCCTGAAAACGGTGAGGCACGCCTGCGTTTTTAGACCACCACCCCCGTCACCACCCAGAAACGGCCTTTCATGTCAATCAACTACCGGAAGCCACTTCCTGCTCGTAAGCCGTACAATCGACAGCATTTTGGATCACAAGGTCTCGTACGCACATGCGCACAACTAACCATGCCCATGCGTGGTTAGGAAACATCGGATGCGTACGACTGAACGGCCGCTTATGACCGACTCTGAATGAGGTCCAGTGTTTTGGACAACATGGCCGCCTGCAAGTCTTTTTTTTTTTTTTTTCAATTCATGTCCTTGTGTTATTCGTACGCAGCTGCAGTGTGAAAATATGCAAACGTTGCAGCCGCTGGGAGATGTATCGAGACAACCGCCTGTGGCATTGACAATCTACGCATCTGCGTTTAATGTTGCAGAATCTGCGTACACAGGAGCAGCGTCGGTCACAGATCATTCGACTGTCGCAATCCTGCGTGAGCCTATGGTGTTCCAGGATGGGAGCGGGAGCTGAGACCTCCGTCACCATATTTTTTGAGAACAGGATCGCAGTCGCAGGCTGTGACACACCCCCGAAATGGTCGGGCGCACGCACAGATGGCTGATAATTGCTCAACTGCGAAAAAAATCGGCTTAGCGTACAATTCTGAATCAGGTCCACAGCCAACGGGAACAATCCGTCACAAGATACTGTGAGGCGGGATCCGATGTAGACGCATCCGTACAGACACATTCCAAGACTGCAGCCAAAAAGTCAGCAGAATGTGAAATCCTAAAATACCTCACCTGGACCTCAGGACTTTAGCCTTGAACAGCAGCCAGGGCCTGGCTCTCTGCCTGTGTGCGCTGACCTTTAAATATATCTGTCCTACAATATAAATATACCTCGTCCTTCCCAGACAAGAAGCTCATCAGCACCATCTTTCCGAGCTGGAATTAGCTGGTGACCCATAAACAAATATTTTCTTATGCTCAGGGTAACTCCAGTTCTGCTGGTGGGATCAATGCAGATAGTCAAGTAGTCCCATATATTATAGAGAAAAAGAGAGAGATTACATATAATAAAATATATTGTCACCTCTCCAGGAATGCCCGGGAGACTTCCCAAATTAGCGAATGATCTCCCAGTCTCCCGACAGAGTCTGGTTATCTCCTAGGAGAAGGAGCGGTAGATGGTGTCTACTGTGGTGATTTGTGTTATCATGCTCCGCCCACTGCGCCATGATGGCACAATTTGCAGCATCGTGCACCACCCATGATAGCAGTGTGATGATGTCATTATGATGGATTTAGCATCATTAAACCCTGCTTGTTGCTGGCTTCACAGAGCTCCCCCTCTGCATCCCCCTGAAGATTCGGCAAGTACAGGTCCAATCACATGCGGGCAGCACAATGAGATGACTCATCACTTGCGCCGCCAGCTATGGAAGAGGTGACCCGGACAGAGACTGAACATGGGTTCCCTCCTATTGTAATACTCCCATGCTCCAGCCCTATCCCCCCTATGTCTCTCCAACCTCATCTCTCCTGTGTCTCTCCAGCACATCCCTGTTTCCCAAGCCCCATGTCTTCAGATCCATATCCCCCGTGTCTCTTAGCCTCATCTCTCATGTGACTCTCAGCCTCATCCCCCACTGTCTCTCAGCCCCCACTCCCAGTGTCTTGTAGCATCAATCCCCCTGGCCTCTCAGCCCCAACATCCTGTGTCTCTACAGCACATGCCCCTTCATCTCACAAGCCTCATGTCTTCAGATCCATATCCCCTTGTGTCTCTTAGCCTCATCTCTCCAATGACTCTCAGCCTCATCCCTCACTGTTTCTCAGCTTCCCCCCCATGTCTCAGCCCCAACATCCTGTTTCTCTCCAGCACATCTCCCTGTATTTCCCAAGCCCCATGTCTTCAGATCCATATCTCCCGTGTCTCTCAGCCTCATCCCCCACTGTCTCTCAGCTCCCCCTCCCCTGTGTCTCGTAGCATCAATCGCCCCAGCCTCTCAGCCCCAACATCCTGTGTCTCTCCAGCACATCCCCTGTGTCTCCCAAGCCCCATGTCTTTAGATCCATATCCCCCATGTCACTTTATCTCCAGTCCCCCCAACTGCCACCCACTGTGTGTTTTTCTAGCCCAGCCCACACTTACCTCCTGCTGCATCTCTTCATGGACAGCTCCTCTCCAATCCAAGGGCGCACCATCAAGCACACTGTGCCGACAACAAAAAACTTTATTGCCCAGCTGACCATGCCCTGCTGAATACTACAGTAGCACAGGTAAGTAGGACGAATGAACTGGACTCCCGAGATGTCAAATTCAATTCCCATGACTAAAGAATAGAGTTATAAATTAAAATGTGAATATAAGTACTGTGGTACCAGTTTTGGGCAACCTGCGGGCCCACATATGATGTGGAACTACAAGTCTAAGCAGCGTATTTGGAGATTTCCTGCCTACTGTCTAATATACTCATCTACACCTTGGCCTTAATGGGTAATATTGTAGACCTGTGCATAAATAGTGGAACCTAAATATGTCCTTTAGGGCAGCTCAATGTTCCAGTGAAGAGCAGGTGTATAAACACCTCTCCAGGAGACATTATAATCTCAGAGTGCGGCCTTCTGGTGTTTGTACTGTTGTCTTCTCAGCAAACATAATTTCCCGTCCTGTGAGCCAGATCTGTAGGCCAAGGTGTCTGGACTGCGTGCTTTGCCAAAACATCACAGCATGAAACTTCCTGGGCAGTTGGGTCTCCCCTGATCGGTTTTGTTTCATCTCCAAAGACCATCTTGGTTGACATGAAGTTGAGTTGTTTCCTCCTGTAACAAAGGGGTTTCCTATACCTAATGAAGGGGAAGAACATGGTCATAAATGTGTTTATGCTACGCAGGTCTTCAAATAGTTCGCTGTTGATTAATTAAACTTGCTGATGGGTGCTAAGTGGTACTGGAAAGTAGAATGGATTGCCGAGGGGTCAAAAAGGCTGGTGGTCATAACTTGTAACAGGAAATGTAATAACACAATGGCCATTATGGTTCACTCATTGATAACTATCATAGAATTGAAGTCTCTGAATTCCTACCTGTATATTTTTGTGCTAAGCAGAACTTTGCAGCTGTATGTGTGCTGTTGTTCCAATATATACGTTCTGTAAGGGCGGTGAGAAAGGGTTTCCAAACAAGAGTTCCATGAAACCAATTCCTTGATGCAAAATCCCATTTATTAGATAAAATGCCTGATGTAGGATGTGGGGTGCTGTTGTCAGTGTTCAAATGCCACGTCCTATATCCAATGGCACATCGCCAGAATCGTCTGTGCATCTCTCCTTATTGAATTGATCCCTCAAGACCAATATATACAAACTCATTGACTAGATGCCATCGTCTAAGCATAGTTCATCATAAACACAGGTTCGTGGTGGAAAAGATTTCTAAAGAAAAATTAACTCAAAACTAAAAAATATCACATATTGGGCATTCCATAGTTTCTGCTGGAGGAAAGCGTTTAACATTATTTCCTTCCTCAATAAAGGCAACTTGTTCATTTAGCACTAAACCCAAACACAAGTTTCCTTTTCTAATTACAATGTAATGTGTGTTACAGGCAAAGTGGAAAATCAGGGAATTCTTCGTGCAGGTAGTGGACAATAAAATGGACTGGAAGTCAAGAAATGTGCAGGAAGAATCGAGCATCACTCTCCGCAAGGAAGTCGCTGCCTCTGTTTTGAAGTGCTTGAGACTTCAGTATATAACATTGTTGTCATGGAATTAATGCGCTGATATCGCAATGCTGGAGTACGTGCTTCTACCCTTTGTTGATGACAATCAGAGGGCCTAATTCAGACCCGCTCGTGAGCGCTCACAAGTGGGTCGATGTTGGCCAAGTGCGCATGTGCACAACAGAGGCGGCTCTGTCGTGCGCATGCACGAGACCCGAATAGCGATGGCCAAGCCGTCGCTATGGGTCTCACTACAAAGGGGGCGTGCTGTTGATGGTGAGTGGGAACGCCTACAGTCTGGGGCCGGCCCCACTGACATCACAAGTGATGTCAGTGGGAGTGCTTTCACCCGAAAGCACTCCAGGGCTTGCAGCAACAAGACCCTACCACAAAGGTCTCGTCGCAAGACCGATGGTCGCGATGGTCTTGACCATTGCGACCATCTTCCTGCCCGCTCGCTATAGCTGTGGGTGGTCACCCACAGCTGTACGAGCGGCCAGAGGGGCGCTCTAAAAACGAAGGCCCTCATTCAGAGCCGTACGCTCTGAGCAGAGAGCACGCTCTGAATGAGGGCCGCCCTCCATAATTATGGAGCGTCCTCCTGGACGCTCGTATAGCTGTGGGTCACCACCCACAGCCTATACGAGCATGCAGTTTGATGGCCGCGATGGTCGTGACCATCGCGACCATCGAAACTGCGAGCGGGAGCCTGCGGCTGAGGTTTTCAACCGCAAGCCCCGGAGTGATTTTGGCTCTATCAGAGCCAAAATCACTCCCACTGACATCACTAGTGATGTCAGTGGGCCGGCTTCTGACGGTAGGCGTTCCCTTGGGAATGCCCCCGTCAGGGAGGCACGCCCCCAGCACGCCCACCAAAGGGGGCGTGCTGTCAATCAACATCGACAGCACGCCCCCTTTGATCAGACACAACGAGCGAAGGAAAGTCCTTCGCTCGTCGCGTCTGGCGCATGCACACGACGGAGCTCCCGCCGTCGTGTGCATGCGCAGAGCACAACATCGACCCACTTGCGAGCGGACAGCCGCTTACGAGTGGGTCTGAATCAGGCCCTAAGAGGGACGGCCCTGATTCAGAGCGAGCGCTCTGTCAGAGCGTCCGGCTCTGAATCAGGGCCAGAGTTCCATACTGTTGTTACCTTTTGTTGCATTGTTGGTCATGGAATATTTATAAAGACACTGAGATCTCCTCTTGCAGCTACTGCTTGCTTAGCTATAGGCTATGTCCGGCATGCTAATACATGGATGTGACTCCAGCTCCAGCTGTCCTCGTGCAAACTGGAGAGAATTCTGGAGCTAAACAGAGGGAAGTGCTGCTAGAACGGACTTTGCAGCAATACACACACTGAGGGAACAATACATATAAATGCTTTTAATTTCAGCCTAGATTGGGAAGGTATGTTCTTGTCTGTGAGCCATTTAAAAGATTTTGGGCCTGATTCAGACCCGCTCGCAAGCGAGTCGATGGCCGTGCAGTGCGCACACGCCGCGTGTATAAGCCCCGGAGCGAGAGAGAAATTCTCTCGCTCTGGGGCTCACTACAAACGGGACGGCTGTCGATGTTGATCGACAGCTCACCCCGTTTTGTAGGCGAGGAGGGGGGTGGCGTTCCCGGACGGAACGGAGGCGTTCCCGAAGGCCTGCTATTTGGGGCGGCCCTACTGACATCACGAGAAATGTAAGTAGTGAGCTTCCAGCTCTATTAGAGCCGGAAGCTCACTGGGGCTTACGGCAGATGAGACCCTACCACAAGGGTCTCGTCACAAGCCCCGATGGTCGTGACCATCGCGACCATCACCTGGCCACTCGCTAAAGCTGTGGGTGGTCACCCACAGCTTAGCGAGTGGCCAGGAGGCCGGGTTTGTCAAAACAAAGCGGCCGCCCAGATTCAGAGCGAGCGCTCGCCTTTTGCGAGCAGCTCTGAATGAGGGCCATTGTGCATACAATATCCCTATGGGGGAATTCAATTCAAAGAAATGTTCCGCAGTGCCTGGTAGTACACATACTGAGTACTGACGGTAGTGCCGACATCGTTTTATTTCCCTCACACCTCTATGGTATGTCAGGGAAAACTATCAATGTTGAATTAATTCCTCCCCCCTATGTTTATTTTCAACCCTCAATCAAGCAAGTACACAGTGAGTTCCTAAGGGGCATATTTATTAAAATATACAGCATATCCCTTGAGAGGGTCCAGGGGGCCTCCGTCACTCTCATTCCCTTATGGGTTACAGTCATGTGATCAACTTGTACCTATCACGAAGCACTCCGCTTTCTGAGTGGATTATGTAGACTTGCTCAGTCCTAGAAGACCATCCCACCTTGCGGAAGTTCTTGGCGATAACAGTGGAGTCCATTAGACTCCATTCTTCTGAGTTAGTTGTGCCAAACCTAGGTAGACCGGCTGAGGATCCTCCTAATCTCTGAGTTACGCAATAGGGACATAGCAATGTCATAATGAGGGAGCGGCCACATGCCAGGTGCATGCCTGGCACTGCTGAAGCATTTCACCATCCCTTGACCATGCTCCCTTGAAACACACTCATACGCTGCCACGTAGCCTGTCCACCGCTGCTTTGCTATCCAACATTACAACATTTGGGATAGTTCAGGACTGTCCCTCCTTAATCTGGACAGTTGGGAGGTATGAAAATAATCTTTGTCTTGGGGACTGTAACGCTGGCCATACACCTGCAGGTTTTCAGGCCGATTGGCTGATTTTCGGCGAGTCGTACGATGGATCGTGTGGACATCGTGTATTTGTTGGAGTAGGAGACGATCCGATGCGTGCTCCCGCAGCCCCTCACACGGATCGTATCATCAGATGTGCAGCCCACGTGGTCCATCGTATCGTGTGCAGATCGTACCGTGTATTTTGTGCATGCGATGCATCGTGCGTCCACTCATGTCATTTCAATGACTTTCCCCCGATGAGCGCGTGAGGCACACGATCGATCATAAGACAGATCGTGTGCAAAGAAAAACAACAAATCGCGCCGACGGGACGGCCAGGGAGCTCCGGAGAGTCGTGAGGTGAATCTTACTTGATGCTGGTCGCGCAGGTGTATGACCAGCAATAGTCAGGCTCATAATGGCCCTTAAAGGAGGTAATAACATTTGTTTCAGTTATTTTAAACTATAAATTAGAGATGAGCAGTTTGGGTTTGGCCTGGTTCTTCCCGCCAAGTTCTGTCCAAAGATGATGTATAGCTATATATATTGTGTGTGTGTGTACGTGTATGTACACACACACACAGTACATACATATGTAGCAGGTTTTCTCTTTCCCTTACTTGCTACTGTAAACCTTTCTACATTTCTTTTCCTTTAATGCATCCACCCAAGTCTTGTATTTCCTTACACTATAACTGGAGTGGACTTGGGAACCCCCCTGGCTGGTAAGTAGAGGTTATGTGTCGAGTTATACCTTAATGTCAGACCTTTAACCTACCAATGACACTTATATATATGCAGCAGCAATAATTCACTTCAATTTAACATCTATGTTTATACTCAGGATTACACACGAATAGGTTACATAGTTTATTTTACTGCAATTCTCCATTCTGCAGAAGATGAGTTGGGTTAATGAGCAATGTATTAGTCATAACATTCTCAGAATAACATTCACACATTTATCAATTAAGCATGAAATCATCACAATATTACTTTATACAAATGACATACCAATAACACTGTACAACAAATTAATATTTTAATTTGTTTCCTTTGTAAAAATAGTCATACATTACTAATAGTCATACATTACTAATTTGAGGTCAAGAAAAACTAAAATGATTTCAGAATATTTTTACTAGCTCTATTTTTTGAGCTACACTACTTGCACTATACTGTATGTACATTAGTAATATAGTCATAGTGAAAAGCTATTTTAAGATAATCTGATATTTTCTTGATAGAAAATAAATAACAGTTGTTTTAATTCAAACAATCACAAATAAGAACACAAAACGAAACAAACATACAGCATAGGAAACAAACATACAGCGTACGAAACAAACATACAGCATACGAAACAAACATACAGCATAGGAAACAAACATACAGCATAGGAAACAAACATACAGCATAGGAAACAAACATACAGCATACGAAACAAACATACAGCATAGGAAACAAACATACAGCATACGAAACAAACATACAGCATAGGAAACAAACATACAGCATAGGAAACAAACATACAGAATACGAAACAAACATACAGCATAGGAAAGTACTATGTAATATAGTGGCCTATACATGGTGGTGCTTTCTCTTTGCTTGTCGCTTGTACTCCTCTTCTGGGGCATCTCTTGTCACTGTATAACAGTAGTGATCACCTACCCTGATATCTTTGTTCCATTGCTGAAATGTCTTGGTGGAATCGCTCCCTATGCTGTCACTCAGTGCACCACAGTTATCTTGTGTGGGTAATCCCGTGAATCGCATATATTTGAATAGGGGAGGGGACAAATAACTGATTAATTTAATTGGGTCATTAGGCCCCGCCCCCTCTGTGCAGAACGCAGATTGCTGGTAAGGTTATCTCCATTCTGCCCACCTCACTAGGAATACCCCTACATCGTCATAAATGGGCTATATCTCGGAAACTCAGAGCTAACTGAGAGTTTTACATGTCATATTCATTCTTTGCATGCTGACATCAATTAGAAGTAACTATTTTCACATCGGAAACATTTTCATTGTTGTGCAGTGTAACCAGTAACCTGTTTTCTTTAAAGCTTTAAAGCGATTACCCTCTCATATGCTGTTCTTCTTAGTCAATGTGAATGGCCATGCTTGTTGGTGCACATATTAGTAGATGCAGTTAAGTAGTAAAATCCAGGTTTATAGAGAATTCCTAAAATGAGTCTCTTCTCATCCAATGGGCTCTAGTAGTGATATACACCAGCCCGTAGAGTTATTCCTTATAATCCTTGATGCAGTATTAGCAATTGCGACTGAATATAAATACAATAGGCATGCGTCTATGGTGTCTGAGGGCCAGAATTATAATGCTGAGCCTGTGCTGGATGTTATTATGACTAATTACTCAATATCGATATCTGTTGTATTGTCGCATAGCTCTCACTATATTATTCTGAGATGTTGGTGGCTTGAAAGTATGTAATAGCGCTTTACTTCCCATGTAGTCCTTAATCTAATGCACTCAGTACACCAAACCTATCTGCTTCAATGCGATGTGAGTCTATAGACTGCTGACCTGCTGTCCTGTACTCATGCAGTATGTAAAGATAGTTTTACTGTAATGGTATGCAGCCGGGAAACCGGCAGACCTAATCCTGACAACCGGCTCCCCGACTGCTTAATCCCGGCGAGGGTTAAATGACAGGCATCTAAATCTAGACGCCAGTCATTTTACCGACGCCGGGAGACGGGCGCTCAGCATCCCGATCAAAGTGATGCCGGGCGCCGAGTGTGGATAGCCGCAGGGGGGGGGAGGGTTAGGTTAGGGGCTCCCGGGGGGGATTTAGGGTTAGGCACCCCCCCTGGGAGGTTAGGTTTAGGCTAGGGGGAGGGAGGGGTAGGGTTAGGCACTCCCGGGGGGGGCTTAGGGTTAGGCACCCCCCCCGGAGGACTTAGGTTTAGGCGGCATGGAAGGGGGTGTTAGGGTTAGGCACTGGGGGGGGGGGAGGTTAGGGTTAGGCACCCCTAAGAGTGGGTTAGGGGGTAAAATAGGTTAGTGAATACTTACCTGGGGACGATCGGGATTTTCATCCTTGTCGGGCTGCCGCTGTCGGGATTTGAACCGCCGGGCATGGGTCTGGCGGTAAATCATACTACACCCACTGTAATAAAGAGACCGGTCAGCAGGACTCATTTTAGACTTATATCTGTCTCCTTCCGTCTCTCCCACAGGCACAGCAGCGCTGACTAGACTCCTCCTAGGGACTGGGCCTCAGACCCTCTGATTGGCTGACTCTCACGTTTCTCAAAGCCGAGTTGTAGGCAGCACTGACTCTCCGGATCCTCCCCCTAATAACTAGCAGCGTTCACCCCAGTGTCCCTCCTTCTATCAGGCACTACTATTTACATGCTTAAAGCTGCTTATTTTAATATTGCCACGGATTACACATATATACAGGGGCGTATTTATAATGGGTGCAGGGCATACATGCCTACCCTCCCGGTTTTCGTGGGAGGCTCCTGATTTTTCGGGTAACCCCCTGCACCTCCGGAAGGGTAGGCACTTCTCCTGCATTATGCCCACTTCCTAGTGAAGTGAGCAGAATGGGGAGAATTTCCACGGCGATGGCGGGTCCCAGTGTAGGGGCGGGGCTTAATGAGGTGATTCCCCATGAATTGTGCACTTTAGCCCCGCCCCCTATTTAAATTTAGGTCAATCGCGTCAATTTACTGTGATGGGGCAGGGCTTAATGACGTGACCCATCAGGCCCCGCCCCCATCACAGCCCATCTGCTTGTCCTCCCTAGGCTTCTCCCGGGGTGCGATGCACACGGGCCCCTGGCTGCAGTGGGGCTCACACACCGTACACCCTGCACCCATATAGTTTTAAACGTACCCATCTGTAGTGACCAGTGTGCTGCCCTGAAGGGCAGCAAATATCAATGAGAACATGGCGGCGACCATTTTCCCAGTGATTCACGCGGGCGTAGTATTGCTGTCCCTGCCATTTTCTCGGAGACCCAACATGCCTAGCAGATTCTGGCACTAAGCCAGCATCTACTGCACCACGGCATGAGAGAGGAGTGGGCCCTCACTGAGTCTGTACACGGGCCCCCTCCTCTCTTAAAACGCCCCTGTGTATATATATATATATATATCTAAATAAATATTGGATTATATATTTATGTGTGGCATAGCGAGCTACCTGACTAGCTACACTCACACAAGTTGCCAAGGACGAGTCGCCGAATAGCAGAGTAAAATGGAGCCTCGGGTGTCTCAGCTCTGCTCTCGGTCTCACCTCTGTTCCGAACAGTCAGTCTCGCAAGATGAGGATGTCAAGTCTCACTAGACTGCACTGTGACTGTCTGAAGTGAGGCTCTTCGGAGGCCGTTGTAACGGAACAGCAGAGCCTCCGAAGAGGAGTCCGTCGATCAGAGCAGAGATGGCTAAATCCTGTACTCCGATTTTGGATAGTAAGTGTGAGGGGCAGTGTGTTGTGGGCCCAGAGACGGCCACCGCACTTATAATACGGCCCTGGCTGTGGCTGATATTTAAGGTCGAATGCAGCCAAACAGTGTGAATAACACAAGATGCCGGTAGGGTGTATACAACGAGACAGATGATTGTTGAGTATAGCGTTTAACAAGCATGGGCCCTTACAGGAATTCCTGTCTTCCCTGCGATTTTACCCACTTGTCCCGGGCTGAAGTGTTCATATCCTGAATTGTAGAATTGTTGGAGAACAAACAGTGAACTTTCGTTTAGTTCCACTTCTAGGGAAACCTGTTGTAAGTATCAGCTCTCCTATATGGTCTGTGTCACACACTATCGTGTACAGTGCTGCAAATATCACGTGCGCCTCTTCTGGATCACAGTGCTGGCTCTTCCACCATGAAAGAGTATTTCCTGATCCAAACATCTCCTCAAAACCTCCCATCCTGTACTCCTCATATGATTATCACCAAGGGCTCCATTTAATAATGTAACCAGATGTCAGCGATATGATTATTTAGGCATTCCTGCATCTCGCAGAGATACTTTTATACTGCCAGTAGTAGTTGTTACCTGTTTGGCGAGTTCCATCAGCGTCTCCCTCCTTCAATACATCTTCCGCGCATGAGGGGGTCGGCCATCTGTGCACGCGCATTGTGCCTCAACCCTGTGGGGATTCAGAAAAGCCTGGAAGGCTTCGCTGAGGCTGGAACTGTAGATGGTGTATGCTAAGCTTACCGCTGTTTGTTAAGTACTGAACTGATGTCACAACACCTTTCAGCGTCAAAATCTCCTACGTATATTCCAATGACCATCTCTGCCAGGTTGCAGCTTGTAAATTGGACAGGATCTAGCAAAGAATGGGCAGTTACCTAATCAGGACGATGGTATACGCTGACCTAGAAACTTAGCCTCGTCCTCTGTCTCCGTAACTTTGCCCGTTGCGGAGGTGATAGGTTTGCCATTGAGCGACACAGTCAGAGGGATCATAAAGAATCTATAAAAGCAGTGGCCTTTGACGTCAGATGGATAAAGCACAGAAGAAACAGACAGCGGCATCGGCTGATAGGGAAATCTTCCCGGCCGAACAGCAAACAGCAAATATTTACCAATGTCAGGAAACCGTCCACTCATAACAGGAAATGAACGTGGGGAAAACACAGGAGACGACAGAAAACACTCTCCCGTCCAGTGCAGGAGAGAAACCCAGAAGAGCTGGCGACGAGGACTGTAAGACAGAGAGAGGGACCCCGTAAGCTTCATCTAAGTCTGGTGCCAAGGACAACAGGGTCTAAGGGCAGGAAACAGTCCGGGACAATCTAAACAGCGGTAGGAAGAGGATGTGCAGAGCCATGTGGGCATCCAGGCAGACTCATCTCTGATAATTTGCTTGTTTTGATCATGAAGGAAAAGGAATGCGCATCATAGCTTACGTAAAGTGCGTCACGCTGCCCTTTTCACATCCCACTGGCCGTGTTTACACAGAATGCAGTGAGGTCAGCAATTTATCCTGTGTGCAGATGCCAATCGCAAGGTGTCCTGCCTGGCAACTCGTGCTACATTGCAGCCAGCAGGGTTGTGCCTGTTGTGTGTCGCTAGCAGGGCATGCAGTCAGAATGTCTTACGTTGCAGTGTGGACATTCACAGTGTCAACTGCAGAAGGTCGACATTGATGTTGTCAACATGGATGAAATGTCAGCGTCATTAATGCCAACGCTGGTAAAAATGTCCACAATGACAGATTGTAGACATTCCTATTAGGGTCAGGATCAGGGTTAGCGATAGCAATAGGGTTAGCACTAGGTTTAGGGTTAGCATTAGGGTTAGGATAAGGGTTAGCATTAGGTTTAGGGTTACCATTAGGTATAGGAAAAGGGTTAGGATAAGGGTTAGGGCTAGCATTAGGGTTAGGATACAGGTTAATGCTAGCATTAAGGCTAGGATAAGGGTTAGAGCTAGCATTAGGGTTAGGATACAGGTTAATGCTAGCATTAAGGCTAGGATAAGGGTTAGGGCTAGCATTAGGTTTAGAATAAGGGTTAGGGTTATGATAAGTGTTAGGGCTAGCATTAGGGTTATGATAAGTGTTAGGGTTATGATAAGTGTTAGGGCTAGCATTAGGGTTATGATAAGTGTTAGGGTTATGATAAGTGTTAGGGCTAGCATTAGGGTTATGATAAGTGTTAGGGTTATGATAAGTGTTAGGGCTAGCATTATGGTTAGGATAAGGGTTAGGGCTAGCATTAGGGTTAGGATAAGGGTTAGGGTTATGATAAGTGTTAGGGCTAGCATTAGGGTTATGATAAGTGTTAGGGTTATGATAAGTGTTAGGGCTAGCATTAGGGTTATGATAAGTGTTAGGGTTATGATAAGTGTTAGGGCTAGCATTAGGGTCATGATAAGTGTTAGGGCTAGCATTATGGTTAGGATAAGGGTTAGGGCTAGCATTAGGGTTAGAATAAGGGTTAGGGTTATGATAAGTGTTAGGGCTAGCATTAGGGTTATGATAAGTGTTAGGGTTATGATAAGTGTTAGGGCTAGCATTAGGGTTATGATAAGTATTAGGGCTAGCATTAGGGTTAGGAAAAGGGTTAGGGCTAGCATTAGGGTTAGGATAAGGGTTAGGGCTAGCATTATGGTTAGGATAAGGGTTAGGGCTAGCATTAGGGTTAGGAAAAGGGTTAGGGCTAGCATTAGGGTTAGGATAAGGGTTAGGGCTAGCATTAGGGTTATGATAAGTGTTAGGGCTAGCATTAGGGTTAGGATAAGGGTTAGGGCTAGCATTATGGTTAGGATAAGGGTTAGGGCTAGCATTAGGGTTAGGGCTCGCATTAGGGTTAGGATACAGGTTAATGCTAGCATTAAGGTTAGGATAAGGGTTAGGGCTAGCATTAGGGTTAGAATAAGGGTTAGGGATAGAATTAGGGTTTGGATAAGGGTTAGGGCTAGCATTAGGGTTAGAATAAGGGTTAGGGTTAGGATAAGGGTTAGGGCTAGCATTATGGTTAGGATAAGGGTTAGGGCTAGCATTAGGGTTAGGAAAAGGGTTAGGGATTGCATTAGGGTTAGGAAAAGGGTTAGGATTGCATTAGGGTTAGGATACAGGTTAATGCTAGCATTAAGGTTAGGATAAGGGTTAGGGCTAGCATTAGGGTTAGAATAAGGGTTAGGGATAGAATTAGGGTTAGGATAAGGGTTAGGGCTAGCATTAGGGTTAGGGTTAGGATGAGGGTTAGGGCTAGCATTATGGTTAGGATAAGGGTTAGGGCTAGCATTAGGGTTAGGAAAAGGGTTAGGGCTAGCATTAGGGTTAGGATAAGGGTTAGGGCTAGCATTATGGTTAGGAAAAGGGTTAGGGCTAGCATTAGGGTTAGGAAAAGGGTTAGGATTGCATTAGGGTTAGGATACAGGTTAATGCTAGCATTAGGGTTAGGATAAGGGTTAGGGCTAGCATTTAGATTAGGATAAGGGTTAGGGCTAGCATTAGGGTTAGGATAAGGGTTAGTGTTAGAGTTAGGGCTAGAGTAAGGGTTAGCATTAGGGTTAGTGTCAGGTTAACTGTTAGATTTATCATTAGTGTTAGAGTTAGCAGTTTTAGGGTTAGAGTGTTAATATTAGGGTTAGAGTTATTGTTAGGGAAGAATTAGCATTGGAGCGAGCGTTAGGGTTAATATTAGAGTTAGGGTTAGCGTTATGGCTAGTATTAGGGTTAGGGACATCATTAGCGTTTAGGGTTAGCGCTAGGGTTAGGTTTTAACTTAAGGGACAGCTAAGGCATTAGGGTTAACATCAGAGTTAAGGTAATTATTAGGGATAGAGTTAAAGTTAGAATTAGGGTTAAGGTGCGTATCCATTAAGCGATGGGGTAACGACAGTACGATTAGAACATCATAATCGTTCAGTCATTCCTCATCCTATAGGTGCCCACACTGAACGATATGTCGCTCAGAGCAGGCACCCTCCCTCATACCCGAACATGCACAACCTATCATTATCAGCAGAGTGACCGGCATGTTCAGGCAATAATTGATGTCGGAAATGACCAGCGGGAGAGCTCTTTGCTGCCGTTTTCAACATGTTCATGCCCGATTTATGCACGATTAATGAGTGACTACATGGTTGTGATGTCGTAATCATTCAATCGCTCTGTTCAATTGGCAAGTGGATAAGTGGCTTTAAAGTTAAGGTTAGGTTTAGGGTTAGAGTTAAGGTTGAGGTTAGGGTTAAGCATAGCATTAGGGTTAGTATACGGGTTAGGGCTAGCATTAGGGTTAGGATACGGGTTAGGGCTAGCATTAGGGTTAGGATAAGCTTAGGGCTAGCATTAGGGTTAGGATACGGGTTACGGCTAGCATTAGTGTTAGGAAAAGGGTTAGGGGCGGGCTAGCATTAGGATTAGGAAAGTGGTTAGGGTAAGGCTTGGGGCTAACATTACAGTTTGGATAAGGGTTAGGGCTAGCACTAGGGTCAGGATACGGGTTAGGGCTAGCACTAGGGTCAGGATACGGGTTAGGGCTAGCACTAGGGTTAGGGTATGGGTTAGGGCTAGCATTAGGGTTTGGAAAATGGTTAGGGCTAGCGTTAGGGTTAGGAAAAGGGTTAGGGCTAGGGCTAGCATTAGGGTTAGGATAAGGGTTAGGGCTAGCAATAGGCTTAGCATTAGGGTTAGTGTCAGGTTAACTGTTAGATTTAGCATTAGGGTTAGCGTTATTGTTAGGGAAGAATTAGCATTGGAGTGAGCATTAGGGTTAATATAGAGTTAGGGTCAGCGTTATGGTTAAGGTTAGGGTTAGGGTTAGGGACATCATTAGCGTTAGGGTTAGCGTTAGGGTTAGAGTTAGGTTTAGCATTAGGATTAGCGTTAGGGACAGCTAAGGCGTTAGGGTTAACATCAGAGTTAAGGTTAGGATTAGGGTTAGAGTTAAGGTAAGTATTAGGGTTAGGGTTAAAGTTAGAATTAGGGTTAAGGTGCGTATCCATTAGGTGATGGGGTAATGACAGTACGATTACGACATCATAATCGTTAAGTCGTTCCTCATCCTGTAGGTGCCCACACTGAACGATATATCATTCAGAGCAGGCACCCTCCCTCATCCCCGAACATGCACAACCTATCGTTATCAGCAGATTGACCGGCGATAATTGATGTTGGAAACGTTCATCGGGAGCGCGTATTGCTGCCGTTTTCGACAGTTTCATGCACGATTAATGAGTGACTGAACGGTGTAAGGTGTTTTCATATTGAAACATATATTTTATAACCATTTTTTGCCTTGGGTCTTACACATATGCCAGCATTAGAGATAGAGCGCAGTATATTTTTGTATTTTTTGTCTTGAGGTTGGCAAATAACCTCTTTCTATACTTCTGCATTATTTCTTGATCCTCTTGCTCATTTAGCGCTTGGTATTTATTTATTTGACATTACATGATGAATGTCGGCATGGATAATGTTGAGAAAGTATACCGTATACCACAGCGCTGTTACACCCTTACATCCATTGTAAAGGTCTGTGTCCCAGCTCTCCCTGTGGCCGGTTACTGTGTATGTACATCACAGACTGGCAGAGAGACTTAGGCCCTCATTCAGAGCCGTACGCTCTGAGCAGAGCGCACGCTCTGAATGAGGGCCGGCGTCCATGAAAATGGAGCGTCCTCCCGGACGCTCGTATAGCTGTGGGTCACCACCCACAGGCTATACGAGCGTGCAGTATGATGGCCGCGATGGTCTTGACCATCGCGACCATTGAAACTGCGAGCCGGAGCCTGCGGTTGAGGTTTTCAACCGCAAGCTCCGGAGTGATTTTGGCTCTATCAGAGCCAAAATCACTCCCACTGACATCACTAGTGATGTCAGTGGGCCGGCTTCTGACGTGGGAACGCCCCCGTCAGGGAGGCACGCCCCCGGCACGCCTACCAAAGGGGGCGTGCTGTCAATCAACATCAACAGCACGCCCCCTTTGATCAGACACAACGAGCGAAGGACTTTCCTTCGCTCGTCGCGTCTGGCGCATGCGCTCGATGGAGCTCCTTCCATCGTGCGCATGCTCAGTCCAGAACATCGACCCACTTGCGAGCGGACAGCCGCTCGCGAGTGGGTCTGAATCAGGCCCTTAGGACCTTGTTCAGCTTGGATCGCATGGCTGCGTTTGCACGCAGCCGGTCGATGTTTGCGCTCTGCGCATGCGTATGGATCACAGTGCACGTGTGCGAAACCAGCCGCTGCGATCGGAAAGCAATCGCAGTGAGCACGCAGACTAACAGCATAGTGATTGACATGAAGTGACCATTTGGGGATGGAGAGGGGGGATGGTCGGCGGAATGCAGGGGTGCCTGTGCGTTTGAACGCCGTTACAGGGGCGTGCATAATTAAGCCCCTGCGATTGTATACGCTGGCAGAGGTCTAGACGGCGACAGGAAGTTTAGCAGTTTGTGAGGTGGCGTCAGGTCACCCACCACTATGCGGATGGTTCCGATGTTGCTCGGTGGTACCGATGTTTTCGCTGATTTGCGGATGCATGTCATGGGAAGTGGGCGGCTTTATACAGTGACGGGCGTCTTGGTATAGTGGTATGGTTGCCGTGCGATTGCATTCATTAGCATATTTTCGCAGCGAGCAGGTGTCTGCGAATGCAGCCGTGCGATCCGTGCTGAATCAGACCCTAAGTACAATATCTGGAATTACAGCAGATAAGTGAGTGTACCATGCACAGCCGGAATATAAATCATTAGTAAGTGCAGTATGGAGAATACACCCTGCGCACGGTACACACAGCTGTTGGGTATATGTTACCCTGGTAAGTAGAGCACATACAGTACAGTACATTGCATGTCCCCTATGTATTGTAGTCACATGTCAGCTGGAGCAGCGATACACAAAACGCCTGGAAAATTTGCGCATGCACTGTAGGGAAATCGCCAGGAAAATGGAGCCCGGAGTCTACTGCTGCTGTCAGTGCGCACTGCGTTGGTGGCCGCCGGGGATAGAGGAGGGGGCCCTGGACGGGGAATGCACACGGACCACCTCCTCTCTTAATAGGTATACAATCGGGAAACCGGCTGCCTTAATACTGACAGCCGGCTTCCCGACTGTCATATCCCCGCGAATGTGAAATGCCGGGCGTCTAGATGTAGACGCCTGTCATTTCCCCGACGGCGGGAGACAGGTGCCCGGCATCCCAATCGAAGGGGGGGTAGAGTTAGGTTTAGGGCACCCGGGGGGGACTTAGGGTTAGGCTAGGGGGAGGGATGGTTAGGGTTAGGCACCCCCGAGGGGGACTTAGGTTTAGGCAGCGGGGAAGGGGGGGGATTAGGGTTAGGCACTTGGGGGGGAGGTTAGGGTTAGGCACCCCTAAGGAGGGTTAGGGTTAGGGGCTTAGGTTAGTTTATACTTACCTTAGCGACGATCAGGATTTCCAGTGCTGTCGGGCTTCCGCTGCTGGGAACTCTGCTTTTGTCGGCCAGGCGCTGCTGGGAATCGAACCGCGGTATTTCATACCGATTCCTCTTAATACGCCCCAGCTCCCATGTATTAATGGGGGTCCCATAGCAAAATTTTCATGGGCCGTCTATGTCCCCCGCTGCCACCACCCCCTAACCCTCTTCCTCCACCTTTCGCGACTTACCTAAGCGCTATGGTTGTCTTCCTTCAGCGAGTGCTGCGCGGGGCAGGCGCATCTCTTCTCCCGGTCGGCTCTGTTTCTCCTCACTGACTGATGCTGGGAGGAGGCTGGGACATCCCCAGATCCTGGCCACCCCTACTCCCAGTATCAGTGAGAGAGGAGAGAAGGAGGCGGAGCCGACCAGGAGGACAGATGTGCCAGCCCCGCGCAGCACACTGCTGAAGGAGGACGCAACCCACGCACCTACGGTAGTTACGCCAGTGAGTACAGATCTCTGCGGATTAAATGTCTGATCGGTTATTCAATTATTCCTGCAATAAATGCATGAACCATTATACATTTGATGATGTTTTATATACACCTACAAAACTGGATCCTCTTTATTTCTCCCAAAGCTTTTTAGCGTTACTAACATGGCTACCTAGAGGGATGGGGCGGCAGAGGCGGGCTGGGGCGGGGGGCAGGGTGCCATGTGCCCCCCGGGCCGGTAAAATTTTAGTGGTCCAGGGCCGCCCGCAGCCATGCTCTGCATATACATAGCAGGCTGTGGGAGGCCGTCGGCTGGGGCTGGTCCTCTGCTCCATCGGACGTCCTACCTCTTGCTCCGCCTCCTGTTCCCTGTGCTGAGTGCACGTCATCACCCTGGGCCCCCCCCTCGCAGCGGATCCCCCGGCCATTGATAATTGCAGTCACAGTGCAGTGCAGTTCGAAGGAGGCTGACAGGGAGGCGGAGTCGGGGCAGGGGGCGGGGCTACACGGCAGTCAGAGGCCAGGCCAGCATCATGAAGGGAGAGAGGAGGTGACGGAGGTGAGTATACTGTACCCTGCTTGGCTGTAAGGTGATAGAGAGGAAGGGGGGGGAGGTTCTGTGACTGTGTATGTATCTGTGTGTATAAGTGTGTAACTGTGTGTATGTCTGTCTGTATAAGTGTGTGTATGTATGTCTGTGACTATGGGCCTGATTCAGAACCGCTCGCTAGCGGCAGTACGCTCGTTTCAAAGGATGTTTGCATATCTGCGCATGTGTACGGTTTTTAGTACGCATGCGCGAAGCAGTCAGTGCGGCCGAAAATCGTTTGTACGCTATATAGCGAGTGCCTGCTATTTTGAGTGACAGAATGAGGCGTATGTGGGTGGTAACAGGGGAAGGTGCTTGAAAACGGGGGAGTGGAATTCGAACGCAGGCGTGCTTAAAGGTCAAAACGGGCGTTTTAAGGGAGTGCATAATTAATACAGCAGCGTCATTGACCACGTCACTTGGTTTTTTTTATCTCAGAACTGCTCGCAAAATAGCGGTTGAAAAAACCAGCCACAAGAATAGCGAGCAGTTCATATCCTGTTCGATGTACTCGATTAATCTAATAAATAGCAGACATGACGTATGGTGCGAGCGGCCAGGGGGCGTTTTTAAGAAATAAAAGAGCGTATGTTTTGCTCGCTCGTTCAGACTTAGAGGTGTGAACAGACTGCAATTTGCGAATGGATCATTTGAATAGCCACCCCTTGTTTTTGAACGAACGAACGCAAATAGCGAACGGCTCTGAATGAGGGCCTATGTGTGTCTGACTCTATTTATGAATGTGTGTGTGTATGTGATTATATATGGACTGAATGTGTGTGTATTATTGTGTAACTATGTATGTGTGTATTGGTGTGTGACTGTGAATAAGTGTGTCTGTATGTATGTGTGTAACTATGTATGTATGTGTGTGTATGTGACTATGTATGACTGTGTGTGCGTGTATTAATTTGTGACTAAGTGTGCATTAGTGTGTGACTGTGAATAAGTGTGTCTGTATGTACACTGGCCCTGATTCAGAACCGGACGCTATTTGCGCTCGCTCGTCCAGAAAAAGGGGTGGCTATTTAAATTAACCGTTCGCTCTTTGCAGTCTGTTGACGCCTCTATGTCTGAACGAGCGAACAAAACATGCGAACGTAATTTTGAAAAAAACGCCCCCTGGCCGCTCGCATCATACGTCATGTCCGCTATTTATTAGATTAATCGAGTACATCGGACGGCGTATGAACTGCTCGCTATTCTTGTGATTGGTTTTTCCTACCGCAATCATGCGAGCAGTTCTGACTATAAAACAACCAAGTGACGTGGTCGATGACGCTGCTGTATTAATTATGCACACCCTTAAAACGCCCGTTTTGACCTTTAGGCACGCCTGCGTTCTGTTCTCCACTCCCCGTTTTCAAGCACCTTCCCCTGTTACCAACCACAAACGCCTCATTCTGTCACTCAAAATAGCAGGCATTCGCTATTTAGCGAGCACACGATTTTCGGCCGCACTGACTGGTTCGCGCATGCGTATTACAATCCGTACGCATGCGCAGTTGGGCGAACATCGCTCGGAACGAACGAGCGGCCGCTTACGAGTGGCTCTGAATCAGGCCCAGTATGTGTGTAATTGTATGTATGTGACCGATGGCTTCCTGACTACATCCCGTGCTGTACATACTTCATTTTTTATGTCTCTGGGTGATTATAAAGATGCAGTCATAATAATTTGTTTTTTAAAAAACTTTTCTTAATTTTATCATGATTGTTTTGGGCTGTACAATAGAGTAAATCTGCCTCTAGTTTTAAGGTGGCCATACACGGATCGTGCTGTCACCGCCGGCAATCGTGCGGTCCCCGCAGACCGCACGATATGCCGGCTCCCCCCTCCTCCATTTGAATGGGATCGTACATTGCATCCCAGATCAGATGGTTCTGCAGGAAGACCTGGGTATGCGATGTACGACCCCGCGGGAGCGCGCAGCATGATATCAGGTACGATATCGTGCCCATACACGGCACAATATAGCACCTATATCGTGCCATGTATGGGGGCCTTTAGACTTGTAATCCAGAATGTTACCATGGGATAGAATGGTAAAAAGAGGTGGTAAGTTGCCATATGCGGGTAGAAATGCCCGGGCCACTTGATTGTATGTGCCCCCCAGAATAAAAGTTGCCAGCCAGCCCCTGTGGGGCGGTTACTAATTAACTAATCCCGGGCTTGTTGGAAGGGCTGAGCAGGGGCCTGAGTCTGCCCACCTCCCCTTACCTGTCAACAGCAGCCTCTCTCCCCATCCCAGCACACACTGGGCCTGATTCAGAGCCGGACGCTCTGAACGAGCGCTCGCTCTGAATCAGGGCTTTTTTTTTTTTTTGTGCGGCTTCTTGGACGCTCGCATAGCTGTGGGTTACCACCCACAGCTTATGCGAGCGTCCATGATGATGATGAAGACCATCGCGACCACCGGGGCTTGCGACGAGACCCTAAGGTTGGGTCTTGGCAAGCGCAAGCCCCAGGGAGCTTCCTGCTCTGATCGAGCAGGAAGCTCCCCACTGACATCACTGCTGATGTCAGTGGGACCGCCCCCAAATGGCAAGCATTCCGTTGGGAACGCCTCAGTTTCGCCGGCCACCCCCCCTGCCCGCCTCCGAAGCGGGGCAAGCTGTCAATCACCATCGACAGCTCGCCCCCTTTGGTTCGAGACCCGTAGCGACGGAGCACCCGTCGCTAGCCGGGTCTCGCGCATGCGCGCGTCGGAGCCAGCTCCGACGTGCGCATGTCCAGTGGGCAAACATCGACACGGTTGCATACGCTCAGCCCTTGCGACCGGGTCTGAATAAGGCCCACTGTGTGCCATCAGCAGCCAGCAGGTGTGGATTTGGGTCGGGCTGCCAGGAAATTACCGCTGGCTCACCTGCAGGCAGCGGGAGATATGGACAGACAGCGCTGGTGCCAGTCGCGAGCCAATTGGAGCTTGCAGACCAGCAGTGAATCAGGAGCTGCCACTGCTGATTGGCTGCCAGCCTGTGAGCTCTTATTCCCAGCGGCGCTGTCCTTCTATGTCTGACTGCCGGTGCGCCATCTGTAATCAAGAGGCTGGCACCAAATCAACACATTGCTGACACCCGGACCCCCCTCGGCAACCTGACTGGCCCAGCTGACTTTGTGTGCGTGACTGGGTGCAGGAAGCGCGGCAGGTCACAAAGGCAGCTCAAGCACCGTAGCAGCCGCACCCCTTGCATCCACGGTAGTTACGCCGCTGTTTGCATGGATGTTGGCACACAGTGAAGTCCTTTTTAGGATCAATGAAAGGGTTATATTCGAGGACAATGTAAACAAATAACGTCTGCAAGTATTCAAACCGGGCAACGCTAGGTATCCCTGCTAGTTGAATATTTAAACTTTGTCTACGCTGGGACTTTCAGTGCTGGTGGTAATGAGAGCTGCTCTCCCAGTCCCCCAGCACTCTGCAGTGCAACCAGTGCCCGGTGCTCAGTGCCGAGCTCCCCTAGCTCTGCAGTCTGCGACTGCTGGGGCTCTCCTAATTACCTGGTCACAGCGCTGGGGGTCCGGGGAGCTAGCTATCCCTGTCCCCCAGCGTACAGCCACACTCTACCCACACTCCCACGGTGCAGCGTAGCACGCCAGGGTTTAACACTCCTGTGGCCAGAGGCTGCCCACACGTGGATAATGGCGGCCGCGGCACTGAAGGGGTAACCCCCCATGCTGCAGTGCCATTTATAAATAGAACAAGAGTCGCTAGGCGCCATATTTAAATGTATTAGTGGTGCTAGGCATCGAGCACTTAAATAAATGTATTTTTAAGTGTATTAGCTGCCGCGGCCCCAGACCCTCTCCGGCGGCCGCGGCAACACTCGGCATTAACCCCCGGGGTGGGGGGGGGACTAGATGTAAGGAGCCGCTGAGCACTCCCAGCTGGGGACCGGCTGCCTAGCTCCCAGACAGGGCTGTGTGCATGCACACTGGGGGAAAGGGAGAGCCCACTACCCAGACCCCAGCGTGGAGGATGGCAGGAAGCCGCTGCAGCCGGAACGAGTGTTTAACAGCCTGATGCTGGGCACAGGCAGAGTGTATATTTTCACATGTAATGTAAAAAGGTTGGAATGTATTTTAAATGTATGTATTTTAAAATGTAATGTGAACTTACATTTGATTTCTTTGGAAGAGCAGGGGATCCAGAGTCCTCAGTGGGCTGCTGGATCCTCCAGCCCCTTCCAGCAAAATAAACTGCTCTTTTATACAACCTCACGTCTGAAGCTGGTATGAGGAGGTGCATAGAAAGCTGCTAATTATTTTCAGTGAACTCCAAAGAGCTTCCCCTCCGTGGCCAGGAAACCCTGCCTGGGGACAGGGCCGTCTCTTCCATTGGGCTTGTTGGGCAGTTGTCCAAGGGCCTGAAGCTTCAAGGGGCCCACCGACCCGCCCCCCTGCAGCTACGGGGCCTTGACTGCTGCGCTGATGCTGCTGGGTTGCCGCTGGATAGAACTCCGGTCCCTGTTCCCCTCCTCATCTCCAGCCCCTCCCTCTGTGCTTCCCCTCCCCCTCACTTGACTACTGCTGCTCCTGCAGTTACCGATGGTTGGAGCTCCGGCCCCTGCTCCCCACTCTGCTCCTCATCTCCAGATACAGAGTGGCTCGCTGACAGTCTCGCACTGTCACAGTGACACTGCAGCTGCAGGACAAGAGGAGCCGGCTGTGGATAGTAGTAGCTTTCTCCTATCCCGCGACAGCAGCTGCAGCACTGGAGATAGGCTGCCATATATGAGCTGTCATGTCTCTCACACTGCTCCGGGGCTAATTGCGGATAGTAGTGGCTTTCTCCTATCCCGCGACAGATGGCACAGAAGCCACCGCCGGTCTCATCATGGCACAGACCCTGGGGAAGATGGCGGAGGAGCTGACTAACTCCATCAGTCTGGGCTTCTTCTCAGTCCCAGTCACCCTCCCGTGTGGACACAACTTTTGCCACAGCTGCCTGGACCTCACCTGCAAGGAGTCCATCGTGTCAGTGTACAGCTGCTCCCAGTGCAGGTGCAGCTTCCTGGCCAAGCCGACTGAGGAAGAACACGCTGCTCCGCAATCTGGTCAGCCAGGTGGTGGCAGCCAGGCTACTATATCTTTTACTCTCCCTGCAGCTCATCCTTCTGTACATTTTGCTGCCTCATTAATCCATTCTCCTCTTACAAACACACATGAGCTTTTATCTTATCTATACACATGTCGCCAAAAAC
The DNA here is from genome assembly GCA_031769625.1 of Taudactylus pleione. NCBI lineage: Eukaryota > Metazoa > Chordata > Amphibia > Anura > Myobatrachidae > Taudactylus > Taudactylus pleione. The sequence goes on along the minus strand of JAUIMM010001496.1, from coordinate 52,619 downwards.
ATCTATCATACAAATCCCGCCAATATATTTATATCTCTCTCCTTCTGCTTCTATTAGCTGGTGACATATCACCAAATCCAGGTCCAACCCACATGCCACACCCACAACGAGCTATAAATCCAGCTAACCTTATAAATATTGCGTGCCTCCCCTCACCCTCCAAGTCACTAAAATGTGCCTTATGGAATGCACGCTCTGTCTGCAACAAACTAACATCCATCCATGACCTCTTTATTTCAACTAACCTCAACCTTCTGGCGATAACAGAAACATGGCTTACACAATCAGACACTGTCTCCCCTGCAGCACTGTCACATGGTAACCTACACTTCTCACACACCTCCAGGCCTGGTAATTGTAAAGGAGGTGGGGTAGGACTATTACTCTCCCAATCTTTTACATACACAGTTCTCCCACAGGTACCTTTACTCACATTTACATCATTTGAAGTGCATTCTATCAGGACTTTCACCCCTTTCTCTCTGCGAGTTGCTGTTATCTATCGCCCACCTGGGCCACCTCAACAATTTCTGGAACATTTTTCTGCCTGGCTCCCTCACTTCCTATCCTCTGACATCTCCACCATCATTATGGGTGATTTCAATATCCCCATTGACAGTCCACAATCTCCTCAAGCCTCCAAACTACTCTCTCTAACCTCCTCTCTTGGCCTCTCCCAATGGACTGACTCCGCTACTCATAAGGAGGGCCACTGCCTTGATCTTGTATTCACCCGACTATGCTCAATCTCTGATTTCACTAATGCTCCTCTCCCTCTCTCAGATCGCAACCTTATCACCTGCACACTCTCCTCAATTACATCAACCTCAACGTCAGTGAAATCAACCAAACCTCCTAAAACCCGCAGAAATATTAATGCTATTAACTTTCATCAACTATCTACCTCTCTACAACAACAACTCTCACCAATTTCTACATTCACTTCTCCTGAGACTGCTGCATCACACCTAAACCAGATTCTAGAAAAAGCCCTTGCTGAAGTAGCTCCAGCTACCCATCACACACCACGTAAACTTAGACGTCAACCATGGCATTCTAACTTTACAAGGCATCTACAAAAACTCTCACGTAAAGTAGAACGTCAGTGGCGAAAGTCTCATACTCCAAGTGACTTCCTCACATATTAGACTATCTACAACTCTTATCGTACTGCTCTGGACACTGCCAAACAAACATATTTCCAATCTCTTATCTCTGCTCAAGCCTCTAACCCCAAGCGACTTTTTAATACATTTAAACTGCTTCTTACCCCTCCCTTACCAAAACCACCTGCTACTATCTGTGCACAAGATTTTGCTTCCTATTTTAGGGACAAGATTGATGAGATCCGAAATGAAATGGTATGCTCTTCCTCAGCTAGTGACCTGCTCAATTCGCTACCTGTATCCTCTGGCACATTCTCTTCATTTGATCTCACAAATGAAGATGAAGTATCTTCCCTCTTCTCATCCTCCTACTCTATTACCTCTCCTCTAGATCCTATACCCTCACAAATCAGTAAAGCTCTGTCTCCTGTGCTTATCCCAACCCTAACTAAAATCTGTAATCTCTCTCTCTCTACTGGCATCTTTCCATCACTGTTCAAGCATGCAGTGATTACTCCTATTCTGAAAAAACATAACTCTGACCCCAACACTCTCTCAAATTACCATCCTATCTCCCAGCTCCCATGCCCCTCCAAGCTACTTGAGAGACTTGTCTACACCCGCCTCACACACTTTCTTAACTCACACAACCTATTGGACCCACTTCAGTCCGGCTTCCGTTCCCAACACTCCACAGAGACAGCACTGACTAAGGTAGTAAATGATCTGGTCACTGCCAAGGCTAAAGGCCATTACTCACTCCTAATTCTTCTAGATCTCTCTGCTGCTTTTGACACTGTTGACCACTCTCTTCTCATACAAACACTACAATCCCTGGGTTTTAAGGACACTGCTCTTTCTTGGTTCTCTTCCTACCTATCTGATCGCTCTTTCACTGTTCGTTTTTCTGATTCTGCCTCCTCTTCGCTACCTCTATCAGTTGGAGTACCTCAAGGCTCTGTGTTAGGGCCTCTGTTATTCTCAATCTATAACTCCTCTCTTGGCAAACTAATCAGCTCTTTTGGATTTCAGTACCATCTGTATGCGGATGATACTCAAATCTACCTATCTTCCCCAGATTTATCACCAACTGTACTGGTCCGTGTCACTGAATGTCTTTCTGCCATTTCATCTTGGATGTCATCTCGCCACCTGAAACTTAATATTTCTAAAACAGAATTAATTATATTTCCACCAGCCAACAACAGTTACCAACCTGATCTCTCTATCGCAGTTGATAAGTCGACAATCCACCCTGCCCCACAAACTTGCTGCCTTGGTGTCATCCTTGACTCTGAACTGTCCTTTGTTCCCCACATTCAATCTGTCTCTAAATCATGTTACATACATCTAAAAAACATATCCAAAATTCGACCATATCTCACACAAGACACTGCAAAAACTCTAATCCATGCACTTATTATTTCCCGCCTTGACTATTGCAATAGTCTCTTTACTGGTCTTCCCAAAAACAGGCTATCGCCATTACAGTCAAGTATGAATGCAGCTGCAAGGCTTATCTTCCTTGCCAAACGTTCCTCGTCTGCTGCCCTGCTCTGTCAGTCCCTCCATTGGTTGCCGGTTTTCTACCGTATTCAATACAAAATACTCTTACTTACACATAAGGCTATTAACCAAACCACACCAACATACATCTCTTCACTCATCTCAAAATATCGCCCTACCTGACCTCTCCGCTCAGCACAAGATCTGCGTCTCTCATCCCTATGCATTACTTGCTCCCACTCACGGTTACAGGACTTTCTTCGGGCTGCACCCACTCTATGGAATGCTTACCACGCACAATACGACTTTCCTATAGTCTCCAATCCTTCAAGCGATCCCTGAAAACTCACCTCTTCAGGCAAGCTTATCAGATCCCAGAACCGCCCACACAACCTTCATAGTTTCCATATCGAATTACATCCCCTTTTACAGTCCACACACAACCTCACACATTGTCTTTCTTTCACAACCTCATGACATTTGGCCGACATTCCTGTGTGACTGGATCATGCAGCCAACCAAGAAACTGTTCATTGTGGCTGGACCAAGATCCAATATATAGCACCTATCCTTGTGTATTACTGCCTATTTCCCTATAGATTGTAAGCTTGCGAGCAGGGCCTTCCTACCTATATATCTGTCTGTTATTACCCAGTTTTGTTCTATCAATGTTGACAATTGTAAAGCGCAACAGAATATGCTGCGATATATAAGAAACTTAATAAATAAATAATAAATAATGAGAAGGAGAACTCCCTCTGTGCCTCCCCTCCACACGGTGTTGCGGTTTGCCGCTTGATGGAACTCCAGTCCCTGCTCCCCTTCTCATCTCCACTCCCTGTGCCTCTCCTCCCCTGCTCCTTCTGGCTCCCTCGGGGTTGTGGGTTACTGATGATTGGAACTCTGCTCCCCTTCTCATCTCCTTCTATGACTTCCCTACACTGCCTCTGGATCCCTCTCAGCTCGCCTACCTGGTTTCGGCAGCTCTGCTGACTGGTTACAGAAGCACTTGTGAGTAATACCATCCACGGTGCCTGTGTGTGTGTTTTTCCTTTGGGGGCTTGTGAATGTGTGTTTTTCCTTTGGGGGCTTGTGTATGAGTGTTTCTTCCTTTGGGGGCTTGTGTATGTGTGTTTTTCCTTTGGGGGCTTGTGTATGAGTGTTTCTTCCTTTGGGGGCTTGTGTATGTGTATTTTTCCTTTGGGGGCTTGTGTATGTGTGTTTTTCCTTTGGGGGCTTGTGTATGTGTATTTTTCCTTTGGGGGCTTGTGTATGAGTGTTTCTTCCTTTGGGGGCTTGTGTATGTGTGTTTTTCCTTTGGGGGCTTGTGTATGAGTGTTTCTTCCTTTGGGGGCTTGTGTATGTGTGTTTTTCCTTTGGGGGCTTGTGTATGAGTGTTTCTTCCTTTGGGGGCTTGTGTATGTGTATTTTTCCTTAGGGGGCTTGTGTATGTGTGTTTTTCCTTTGGGGGCTTGTGTATGTGTATTTTTCCTTTGGGGGCTTGTGTATGTGTGTTTTTCCTTTGGGGGCTTGAGTATGTGTGTTTTTCCTTTGGGGGCTTGTGTATGTGTGTTTTTCCTTTGGGGGCTTGTGTATGTGTGTTTTTCCTTTGGGGGCTTGTGTATGAGTGTTTTTCCTGTGGGGGGCTATGTGTGTGTGTTTATTTTAGTGGGGGGGCTATGTGTGTGTGTTTATTCCTGTGGGGAGCTATGTGTGTGTGTATTCCAATGGGGGCCTGTTTCTGTGTTTGTTTTTTATTATAATCGGCGACAATGTGTGGGGTTTTTTTTTCATGTAAATCCTGTGAGGGGAACTCAATGTGCATAATGTGTAAGAGGCATTACTGTGTGTGGCATAACATGTAAGTAGCGTTACTGTGTGGCATAATTTTTAAGGAACACTACTACTGCATGGCATAATATGTATAAGGGGCACTATGGTTTGTTACATTACACTGATGAGAAGGAGGAGTGTCTTAAGGACACGCCCCTTTTGAGTGGCCATGCCCCCTTTTCCAGCGTGCGCATAAGTACGACCTTATATTTTCCATACCCCTGCTACAAAATTCCCACTTCGACCACTGTCATAGTATGATATGGTATTATTGCAGCAATAAGCCCTGTCTTAGTGAGATTTTGTCATGTTATAATTATAGGATTGTGCAGTTATTTGATATTATTGCAGCAATTAGCCCCAGCACAGTGTGAGACATGACTGCTCATACATGGCAGCCTATCTCCAGTGCTGCAGCTGCTGTGGGATATTGATTTACTTGTGGGGATCTAAAGGTTTTATTTTATTGACCATTTACATTTTTATCCCGTGAATGGGTGGGTAGGGGCCCCAGTGCATTGATTTGCCCAGGGCCCACACTGCTTTTAAGACAGCCCTGCCTAGGGACCTTGCTTACCCACCTCTGGAGCTCAGATTGAGGCAGAGATGGCAGGCTTGGTCCCATAGCAGATTTCTGGAAGTACGTTTTGCAGGGAAACTTCCCCCAACCCTAGACGAGCCGACTCCTGGGTGGTGACTAAAATACCAGGTGAGCTCAGGCACAAGGGAGTGACTACTCCCCACTGTCCTTAGGGGACAATGTTAAACATGCAAGTGGACAGCACATCCACAGCACATGCACTTAAGTTGATTGGTTGAAAACCAATGGGGGGGACTTACCACCTGTGGTAGTATGTATTGGAGTAGGATAACAGAAGGGCCTGTGAGCCTGGTTTGTGAGTATATTTTTGGACATCAAGAACTGCAGTAACATCTTTGTATGCTGACCCCCTTGAGCAATAAACATCTTGCCTTTACAATGACTACATCTGAGTCCTGCAACAACAGAATTACGCCAAATGCTATTTTGTTCCCCGGCTGTTCTGGATTGAGTCCAGCATCTCCAAACTCAAGCCCTCTGCCAGCTACCGTGCAGAGTCTGGTCCATTACGAGGGATCAGGGGGTATCAGCCTACACCAATCAGGAGGTGTTGTCGCAGCTCGTCAATGAATAAGCAGCAGAAGCAGTTCCTGGTGCCGGTGGTAGGAGCCTGGGTGTATGTAAGTAGCGGTTCCAAACGTCATGGTAGGAGTTTGGTGGTGACAGCTACATACCCGCCCACTGCGGAGTGGGTGGAGTCAGTCAGTGACAAGCGGTAACTGACAGTAAGAGGGAATCCCTGATACCTCAAGATCCAGTGGGGATCAAGCCTACTCAGTGATCAGATGGCAAGTGAGGTCATCTGGTCACAACTCTCCACTGCTGCGGCCGCCATGAGAGGGGACGGGCCGTGACAAAATACATTAAAAGCACACTTATTGACACTCGGTGCCTAGCGCCGAGTACACATTTACAATGGGCGTCTAGCGCCTATACATTTCAAATATGGTGCCGCAGCATGGGGTTACCGCTTTAGTGCTGTGGCTGCCACCGGCCACACACACCCCCACCCCATCACCCAGATAAAGGTAATATACCAACCATAATCTTACTACACCCCACCCCACCACCCAGATAGCTGTAATATTCCCCTCATAATAATACACCACCTTTACTCCACCCCCAATATAGCAGTAATATACCCCTCATAATATTACTCCACCCCTACCCCACCACCCAGATAGCAGTACTATACCCCCCATGATATTACTACAACCCCACCACCCAAATTACAGTAATATACCTCCCTATAATATTACTACACCCCACCCCACCCCCAGATAGCAGTAATATACCCTCTATAATATTACTACACCCCACCCTACTACTCAGATAGCAGTAATATACCCCCTATAATATTACTACACCCCCCTGATAGCAGTAATATACCCCTCATAATATTACTCCACCCCCCAGATAGCAGTAATATACCCCTCATAATATTACTCCACCCCTACCCCACCACCCAGATAGCAGTAATATACACCCCCATAATATTACTCCACCCCTACCCCACCCCCCAGATAACAGTAATATGCCCCTCATAATATTACTCCACCCCTACCCCATTACCAGATAGCAGTACTATACCCCCTATAATATCACTACACCCCTACCACTCAGATAGCAGTAATATACCCCCTACAATATTACTCCACTCCTACCCCACCCCCAGATAGCAGTAATATACCCCCTATGATATTACTACACCCCACCACCCAGATAACAGTAATATACCCCCTTATAATATTACTACCCCCCAGATAGCAGCAATATACCCCCAGAATATTACTACACCCCCACCCCACCACCCAGATAGCAGTAATATACCCCCCATAATATTACTACACCCCACTCCACCACTCAGATAGCAGTAATATACCCCCTATAATATTACTACACCCCCAGCCCACCACCCAGATAGCAGTAATATACCCCTCATAATATTACTCCACCCCTACCCCACCACCCAGATAACAGTAATATACCCCCTATAATATTACTACACCCCCAGATAGCAGCAATATACCCCCCATAATATTACTACACCCCACCCCACCACCCAGATAACAGTAATATACTCCCTATAATATTACTACACCCCACCCCCCACATAGCAGTAATATACCCCCTATAATATTACTACACCCCCACCACCCAGATAGCAGTATTATACCCCTCATAATATTACTACTGGGGGCACCTTATTATTAGGAGGACCTCTACTGGGGGGGGCTATTACTGGGGGCACCATTATTGGGAGGACCTCTACTGGGGGAGAGCCATTACTGGGGGCACCATTATTGGGAGGACCTCTACTGGGGGGGGAGCTATTACTGGGGGCACCATTATTAGGAGGACTTCTACTGGGGGGGATACTACTGGGGGCACCATTATTAGGAGGACCTCTACTGGGGGGGGTTATTACTGGGGGCACCATTATTGGGAGGACTTCTACTGGGGGGGGGATACTACTGGGGGCACTTAATCGGGAGGCGGAACCTCTGCTGGGGACCACTACTTGGATGGGGGGGGGACTACTACTGGGGGCATTATAAAAGGGGCCTACTGCTAGGGGCACTGCACTGGGGGGACCACAACTGGGGGCAATAACAGGAAGGTCCACTACAGGGACCACTGGATAGGGGGGGTCACTACTGGGAGCCTGCATCAGGGGGACCACTACTGGGGGCACTGCATGGGAGGGGGGGGACTACTGCTGGGGGCACTATATAAGGGGCTTACTGCTAGGGGCACTGCGGGGACCACTACAAGGGGCACTAGATAGGGGGGATCACTACTGGGTGCCTGCATAAGGGGGGACCACTACTGGGAAACCTGCATGGGGGGGACTACTGCTGGGGGCACTATATAAAGGGCACTGCATAGGGGGGGGACTACTACTGGGGGCACTATATAAAGGGCACTGCATAAGGGGATACCACTACTGGGTGCACTGCATTGTGGGGACTGCTACTGGGGGCACTGCATAAGGGGGAACACTACATGGGGCACTGCATTTGGGGGGACCACTACTGGGGGCACTGAGTAAGGGGAACTAATTGGGGGCTGTATAAGGGGGACCACTACTGGGGATACTGTATAAGGGGCACTACTATGGGCCTGCATAAGAGGGACCACAACTGCATACTGGGGGTACTGTATAAGGGGTACTACTGGGGTTAAGGTGCATATGGATAGGAATGTTCAGCGTGAAAATAAAGGGGTGTGTCATGTTGACACGCCCCATTTTTAAGTGACCACGCCCATTTTTTCGCGCGCGCGCCGGCGGCGCGCGCACATATCGTGATGTTGGGGGGGGGCTCCATTTTAAATTTTGCCCTGGGCTCCAAATACCCTAGTTACGCCACTGCCCACCCCACCCCCCAGATAGCAGTAATATACCCCCTATAATATTACTACACCCCCCACCCCACCCCCCACATAGCAGTAATATACCCCCTATAATATTACTACACCCCCACCACCCAGATAGCAGTATTATACCCCCTATATTACTACACCTCCCACCCCACCACCCAGATAGCAGTAATATACACCCCTATAATAATACTACACCCCCACCACCCAGATAGCAGTAATATACACCCCTATAATATTACTACACTCCCACCCCACCACCCACATAGCAGTAATATACCCCTCATAATATTACTACACCCCCCACCCCACCACCCAGATAGCAGTAATATACACCCCTATAATATTACTACACCCCCACCACCCAGATAGCAGTAATATACACCCCTATACTACACTCCCACCCCACCACCCACATAGCAGTAATATACCCCTCATAATATTACTACACCCCATCCCACCATCCAGATAGCAGTAATATACCCCCCATAATATTACTACACCCCACTCCACCACCCAGATAGCAGTAATATACCCCCTATAATATTACTACACCCACACCCCCCAGATAGCAGTATTATACCCCCTATAATATTACTACACCCACACCCTCCAGATAGCAGTATTATACCCCCTATTACATTATTACAACCCCACCACCCAGATAACAGTAATATACCCCCTTATAATATTACTACCCCCCCAGATAGCAGCAATATACCCCCAGAATATTAATCCACTCCTACCCCACCCCCCAGATAGCAGTAATATACCCCCTATTACATTATTACAACCCCACCACCCAGATAACAGTAATATACCCCCTTATAATATTACTACCCCCCCAGATAGCAGCAATATACCCCCAGAATATTACTACACCCCCACCCCACCACCCAGATAGCAGTAATATACCCCCCATAATATTACTACACCCCACTCCACCACTCAGATAGCAATAATATACCCCCTATAATATTACTACATCCCCACCCCACCACCCAGATAGCAGTAATATACCCCTCATAATATTACTCCACCCCTACCCCACCACCCAGATAACAGTAATATACCCCCTATAATATTACTACACCCCCCAGATAGCAGCAATATACCCCCCATAATAATACTACACCCCACCCCACCGCCCACATAGCAGTAATATACCCCCTATAATATTACTACACCCCCACCCAACCACCCATATAGCAGTAATATACACCCCCATAATATTACTACACCCCCGCCCCACCCCCCAGATAGCAGTAATATACCCCCTATAATATTACTACACCCCCCACCCCCCACATAGCAGTAATATACCCCCTATAATATTACTACACCCCCACCACCCAGATAGCAGTATTATACCCCCTATAATATTACTACACCTCCCACCCCACCACCCAGATAGCAGTATTATACCCCCTATAATATTACTACACCCCCCACCCCACCACCCAGATGGCAGTAATATACACCTCTATAATATTACTACAGCCCCACCCCCCAGATAGCAGTGATATACCCCTGTAATATTACGACACCCCCCACCCCACCACCCAGATAGCAGTAATATACACCCCTATAATATTACTACACCCCCCACCCCACCACCCAGATAGCAGTAATATACACCCCTATAATATTACTACACCCCCACCACCCAGATAGCAGTAATATACACCCCTATAATATTACTACACCCCCACCCCACCACCCACATAGCAGTAATATACCCCCTATAATATTACTTCACCCCCACCACCCAAATAGCAGTAATATACTCCCCTATAATATTACTACACCCCCCACCCCACCACCCAGATAGCTGCAATATACCCCCCATAATATTACTACACCCCCACCCCACACCCAGATAGCAGTAATATACCCCCTACAATATTACTACACCCACACCCCCAGATAGCAGTATTATACCCCCTATAATATTACTACACCCCCCACCCCACCACCCAGATAGCAGTAATATACCCCCTACAATATTACTACACCCACACCCCCCAGATAGCAGTATTATACCCCCTATAATATTACTACACCCCCACCCCACCACCCAGATAGCAGTAATATAACCCCTACAATATTACTACACCCCCATCCCACACCCAGATAGCAGTAATATACCCCCTATAATATTACTACACCCCCACCTCACACCCAGATAGCAGTAATATACCCCCTACAAGCAGGGGCTGGCTGGCAACTTTTAGCCTGGGGGGCAAATGCATGCAGGCGGCCCTGGCAGAGGAGTAGAGTGTAGCCAGGTTGCCCAGAGCACATTTGTGCTACGGCTCCCCTCCCTCAAGTGTTCCATGGAGGAGGCGGATCCATATGGGATTAATGTAAAGTAAAACAAAAGTTTAGGGGCAGCCCCCTGTAGTGGTGCCCATATGCAGTGCCCCCTGTGCCCCAGGAGAGGACCCCCTTATGCAGGCTTCCAGTAGTGCCCCCAGTAGTGGTCCCCCCTGTGCAATGCACCTTGTGCCCCCAGTAGTAAGCCCCTAATATAGTGTCCCCAGTAGTGGTCCCCCCTGTGCAGTGCCCCTTGTGCCCCCAGTAGTAAGCCCCTTATATAGTGCCCCCAGTAGTGATCCCCCCTATGCATTGCCCCTTGTGCCCCCAGTTGTAAGCCCCTTATATAGTGCCCCCAGTAGTGGTACCTCCTATGCAGTGCCCCCAGTAGTGGTACCCCCTATGCAGTGCCCCTTTTATAGTGCCCCCAGTAGCAGTTCACCCCCCATGCAGTGCCCCCAATAGTGGTAACCCTTATGCAGTGCCCCTTAAATAGTGGCCCCAGTTGTAGTCTCCCCCTATGTAGTACCCCCAGTATTGCCCTTTATATAGAGCCCCCAGCAGTGGTCCCCCGATACAGTGCCCCCAGTGGTAGTCCCCTCTTCCCTATGCAGTGCCCCTAGTAGTAGTCCCCTCCCCCCTATGCAGTGCCCCTAGTAGTAGCCCCCCCCCTTATGCCATGCCCCTAGTAGTAGTCCCCTCCCCCCTATGCCGTGCCCCTAGTAGTAGTCCCCTCCCCATGACATCTCTCCCATTGCCCACTGCGGGAGCCGGAAGATGGAGCAGCTCCTGCAGACTCTCATTGGCTGCTGATCAAAACAAACACACAGCTGCCGGAGCCGGCGGCTGTGTGTTTGTCACTTGTGTAGCGCTGACCGAACTCTGTCCGGTCAGCGCTACACTTGCGGTGCAGCCTGTGTCACAGAGAAACAGACTGCCCAAGGCCCACATGGCACTGCGGCCTGGGGGGGCACATGGCACCCTGCCCCCCGGCCCAGCCCACCACTGCCTACAATATTACTACACCCACACCCCCCAGATAGCAGTAATATACCCCCTATAATATTACATACCCCATCCCATTATCATTACCCCTACAGATAACATATTTACACCCACCACCAGACTGCATAAATATGCCCCACATACCTCCCCATATACTTACCTGAGCAGGAAGTATGCTGCCTGCTCTCAGCACACTGTGGAGTTCCAAGGGAGGAGCGAGAGCCACAGACAGGAGGAGAGAGGATAGGAAACTAGGGGAGGAGAAGCACAGACATAGGGTAGAGGAGAGAATGGGACGGGGCTTCACAGAGCAGAAGGGGCGGAGTCTCATCTGGGAGGGGAGGGAGTAGAGGCATCCTCTCCATAGCCCATTGGTGGCAGTGTGTGAAGGACAGCTCAGCAAAGCAGCAGTGATGGCCCTGATAATGGCAGCAATGCAGCTACGTGACCTTGGGGACAAAATCTGAATGTTTCTTATGGGTCCAGGGGACCCTGGGTCCTTGTGAGAGGGGACCCAGGGTTACTTGCCTCCTGTGCCCCCCTCCCTTAATCTGGCTCTGCCCTGCTGCCGTCCACTCTCCCCCGCAGCCTCTTCAGCGGTCTGGGTGGAGCCGATAACACGGTTTGCTCTGAATTGCAACCAAAATGTATTAAGTGATCCTGCACAGGAACAATTTTAACAGTAAAACGTCATGTTTTGTCCAAGCTCTATTAGAATAACAGACAGTATGTTAATTATCAATCACGTGTGTTGGCGGTGCACCCAGGAATAAAGTAATAAATACTCACAACTTAAGCAAACCTTCAGCAGAAACTGAAGTTAAAGTAATTCCTCCTCCTTCAGTTCTTTGTTGGTGCAGTCATTTTAGTTATATCTATGAAAAATTAATTGTATCAAAATGTATGATATGAATTGTTTTAAAATGTATCTTTTATTAATTTCTACCAACTCCTGAGAATTAATGAGTCACACCCTAAATGGTTATGGATTGATAGGTAGAAAGCTGTGATAGCCCCTTTGGATAGATTTTTAACAGCATAAAGTACAAGTATCCGCGTAATTTTCTTGTTCAATCCAACTTAAAGTGCATATAGTATTCCGGCAATATGAAACAACTTGTACCGACTGTAGATTCTTTCAGGCAGAGATATACCAAGTAACAAGCAGGAAACCCTTAAACTGGCCACACATCTAAAGATTATCTGTCCAACCAGCCAACCATTTTGATTGGTTGGAATGAAAATCTGGTAAGGGATGAAAGCAAATGTCAATCAGCAATTTGCTCCAAAACGCCGGAAAATGGTCAAAAACTGTTGTTTGAACAAATTGTTTAGATCAAACATTTAACAAACTTGTCTGACTGACCATTTTCATCTGTTTTCTGGCATTTAGGAGCAAATTGTTGATCATCAGTTACTCCCATACGTTACTTTTCATTCCAACCAATCAACAAGTTGGCTGGTTGTGTGTTAGTTGGTCTAGTGTGTGGCCAGTTTTAGAGTAAACCATACATTCACTTATTTATTAATCTATTTCTAGAGAGGTTTTAAGAATCAAATAGTTCCTGTCACCATCGGATATTGCTTAGTCCACGACAAGAAAATATTTTATATTTCCAGTATTTACATACATATAATTTAGCAGCAGAAGCTTTCATAGAAAAAGAGCTTATATTCAATAGAAGTTGACACTGGCAAAAATCAATCAGAGGTTACGATTTGCTGTGATTCTTGCTGCCATAAAGTAAAGGATAAGTGATAATCCTATTACTGTCCATAAAGAGATATTTGACACACTCCAGAAATATAAACCATCATGTGTACAATTTAGCCATCAGGCTGGAGTCTCTCCAAGTAAAAGGCATACATCCACTAACAGTTGTAACTTGTAGAAGAAATAATTACAAGTTGCAACTGTTAGAGGATGTATGCCTTTTACTTGCAGGTTTATGTCCGCATTACACAGGCATATCCGCAGGTTTATGGGCCCATTACACACACAGATCCGCAGGTTTATGTCCCCATTACACAGGCAGATCCGCAGGTTTATGTGCCCATTACACAGACAGATCGGCAGGTTTATGTCCCCATTACACAGGCAGATCCGCAGGTTTATGTCCCCATTACACAGGCAGATCAGCAGGTTTATGTCCCAATTACACAGGCAGATCAGCAGGTTTATGGGCCCATTACACAGACAGACCCGCAGGTTTATGTCCCCATTACACAGGCAGATCCGCAGGTTTATGTCCCCATTACACAGGCAGATCCGCAGGTTTATGTCCCCATTACACAGGCAGATCCGCAGGTTTATGGGCCCATTACACAGGCAGATCCGCAGGTTTATGTCCCCATTACACAGGCAGATCAGCAGGTTTATGTCCCAATTACACAGGCAGATCAGCAGGTTTATGGGCCCATTACACAGACATATCCGCAGGTTTATGTCCTCATTACACAGGCAGATCCGCAGGTTTATGTCCCCATTACACAGGCAGATCCGCAGGTTTATGGGCCCATTACACAGGCAGATCCGCAGGTTTATGTCCCCATTACACAGGCATATCCGCAGGTTTATGTCCCCATTACACAGGCATATCCGCAGGTTTATGGGCCCATTACACGCGCAGATCCGCAGGTTTATGGGCCCATTACACACGCAGATCCGCAGGTTTATGTCCCCATTACACAGGCAGATCCGCAGGTTTATCTGCCCATTACACAGGCATATCCGCAGGTTTATGTTCCCATTACACAGGCATATCCACAGGTTTATGTCCCCATTACACAGGCATATCCGCAGGTTTATGTCCCCATTACACGCGCAGATCCGCAGGTTTATGTCCCCATTACACGCGCAGATCTGCAGGTTTATGTCCCCATTACACACGCAGACCTGCAGGTTTATGTCCCCATTACAAAGGCAAATCTGCAGGTTTATGTGCCCATTACACAGGCAGATCCACAGGTTTATGTCCCCATTACACAGACAGATCCGCAGGTTTATGTCCCCATTACACAGGCAGATCCGCAGGTTTATGTCCCCATTACACAGGCAGATCCGGAGGTTTATGGACCCATTACACAGGCAGATCCGCAGGTTTATGGGCCCATTACACAGGCAGATCCGCAGGTTTATGGGCTCATTACACAGGCAGATACGCAGGTTTATGGGCCCATTACACAGGCAGATCCGCAGGTTTATGGGCCCTTTACACAGGCAGATCCGCAGGTTTATGTCCCCATTACACAGGCAGATCCAGAGGTTTATGGGCCCATTACACAGGCAGATCCGCAGGTTTATGGACCCATTACACAGGCAGATCCGCAGGTTTATGGGCCCATTACACAGGCAGATCCGCAGGTTTATGGGCCCATTGCACTGGCAGATCCGCAGGTTTATGGGCTCATTGCACAGGCAGATCCGCAGGTTTATGTGCCCATTACACAGGCAGATCCGGAGGTTTATGTGCCCATTACACTGGCAGATCCGCAGGTTTATGGGCCCATTACACAGGCAGTTCCGGAGGTTTATGTGCCCATTACACTGGCAGATCCGCAGGTTTATGGGCCCATTACACAGGCAGATCCCCAGGTTTATGGGCCCATTACACAGGGAGATCCGCCGGTTTCTGTCCCCATTACACAGGCAGTTCCGCAGATGTTTGTCCCCATTACACAGGCAGATCCGCTGGTTTATGGGCCCATTACACAGGCAGATCCGCAGGTTTATGGGCCCATTACACAGTGAGATCCACAGGCTTATGGCCCCATTACACAGGCAGATCCACAGGTTTATGGGCCCATTACACAGGCAGATCCGCAGGTTTTTGGGCCCATTACACACGCAGATCCACAGATTAAAGGGCCCATTACACAGGCAGATCCGCAGGTTTATGGGCCCATTACACAGGGAGATCCGCAGGTTAATGGGCCCATTACACAGGCAGATCCGCAGGTTTATGGGCCCATTACACAGGGAGATCCGCAGGTTTATGGGCCCATTACACAGGCAGATCCGCAGGTTTATGGGCCCATTACACAGGCAGATCCGCAGGTTTATGGGCCCATTACACAGGCAGATCCGCTGGTTTATGGGCCCATTACACAGGCAGATCCACAAGTTTATGGGCCCATTACACAGGCAGATCCACAGGTTTATGGGCCCATTGCACATGCAGATCCGCAGGTTTATGGACCCATTACACAGGCAGATCCGCAGGTTTATGTCCCCATTACACAGGCAGATCCGCAGGTTTATGGGCCCATTACACACGCAGATCCACAGGTTTATGGGCCCATTACACAGGCAGTAATATACCCCCTACAATATTACTACACCCACACCCCCCAGATAGCAGTATTATACCCCCTATAATATTACTACACCCCCACCCCACCACCCAGATAGCAGTAATATAACCCCTACAATATTACTACACCCCCATCCCACACCCAGATAGCAGTAATATACCCCCTATAATATTACTACACCCCCACCTCACACCCAGATAGCAGTAATATACCCCCTACAAGCAGGGGCTGGCTGGCAACTTTTAGCCTGGGGGGCAAATGCATGCAGGCGGCCCTGGCAGAGGAGTAGAGTGTAGCCAGGTTGCCCAGAGCACATTTGTGCTATGGCTCCCCTCCCTCAAGTGTTCCATGGAGGAGGCGGATCCATATGGGATTAATGTAAAGTAAAACAAAAGTTTAGGGGCAGCCCCCTGTAGTGGTGCCCATATGCAGTGCCCCCTGTGCCCCAGGAGAGGACCCCCTTATGCAGGCTTCCAGTAGTGCCCCCAGTAGTGATCCCCCCTATGCAGTGCCCATTATACAGTGCCCCCAGTAGTGGTCCCCCCTGTACAGTGCACCTTGTGCCCCCAGTAGTAAGCCCCTAATATAGTGTCCCCAGTAGTGGTCCCCCCTGTGCAGTGCCCCTTGTGCCCCCAGTAGTAAGCCCCTTATATAGTGCCCCCAGTAGTGATCCCCCCTATGCATTGCCCCTTGTGCCCCCAGTTGTAAGCCCCTTATATAGTGCCCCCAGTAGTGGTACCTCCTATGCAGTGCCCCCAGTAGTGGTACCCCCTATGCAGTGCCCCTTTTATAGTGCCCCCAGTAGCAGTTCACCCCCCATGCAGTGCCCCCAATAGTGGTAACCCTTATGCAGTGCCCCTTAAATAGTGGCCCCAGTTGTAGTCTCCCCCTATGCAGTACCCCCAGTATTGCCCTTTATATAGAGCCCCCAGCAGTGGTCCCCCGATACAGTGCCCCCAGTGGTAGTCCCCTCTTCCCTATGCAGTGCCCCTAGTAGTAGTCCCCTCCCCCCTATGCAGTGCCCCTAGTAGTAGCCCCCCCCCTTATGCCGTGCCCCTAGTAGTAGTCCCCTCCCCCCTATGCCGTGCCCCTAGTAGTAGTCCCCTCCCCATGACATCTCTCCCATTGCCCACTGCGGGAGCCGGAAGATGGAGCGGCTCCTGCAGACTCTCATTGGCTGCTGATCAAAACAAACACACAGCTGCCGGAGCCGGCGGCTGTGTGTTTGTCACTTGTGTAGCGCTGACCGAACTCTGTCCGGTCAGCGCTACACTTGCGGTGCAGCCTGTGTCACAGAGAAACAGACTGCCCAAGGCCCACATGGCACTGCGGCCTGGGGGGGCACATGGCACCCTGCCCCCCGGCCCAGCCCACCACTGCCTACAATATTACTACACCCACACCCCCCAGATAGCAGTAATATACCCCCTATAATATTACATACCCCATCCCATTATCATTACCCCTACAGATAACATATTTACACCCACCACCAGACTGCATAAATATGCCCCACATACCTCCCCATATACTTACCTGAGCAGGAAGTATGCTGCCTGCTCTCAGCACACTGTGGAGTTCCAAGGGAGGAGCGAGAGCCACAGACAGGAGGAGAGAGGATAGGAAACTAGGGGAGGAGAAGCACAGACATAGGGTAGAGGAGAGAATGGGACGGGGCTTCACAGAGCAGAAGGGGCGGAGTCTCATCTGGGAGGGGAGGGAGTAGAGGCATCCTCTCCGTAGCCCATTGGTGGCAGTGTGTGAAGGACAGCTCAGCAAAGCAGCAGTGATGGCCCTGATAATGGCAGCAATGCAGCTACGTGACCTTGGGGACAAAATCTGAATGTTTCCTATGGGTCCAGGGGACCCTGGGTCCTTGTGAGAGGGGACCCAGGGTTACTTGCCTCCTGTGCCCCCCTCCCTTAATCTGGCTCTGCCCTGCTGCCGTCCACTCTCCCCCGCAGCCTCTTCAGCGGTCTGGGTGGAGCCGATAACACGGTTTGCTCTGAATTGCAACCAAAATGTATTAAGTGATCCTGCACAGGAACAATTTTAACAGTAAAACGTCATGTTTTGTCCAAGCTCTATTAGAATAACAGACAGTATGTTAATTATCAATCACGTGTGTTGGCGGTGCACCCAGGAATAAAGTAATAAATACTCACAACTTAAGCAAACCTTCAGCAGAAACTGAAGTTAAAGTAATTCCTCCTCCTTCAGTTCTTTGTTGGTGCAGTCATTTTAGTTATATCTATGAAAAATTAATTGTATCAAAATGTATGATATGAATTGTTTTAAAATGTATCTTTTATTAATTTCTACCAACTCCTGAGAATTAATGAGTCACACCCTAAATGGTTATGGATTGATAGGTAGAAAGCTGTGATAGCCCCTTTGGATAGATTTTTAACAGCATAAAGTACAAGTATCCGCGTAATTTTCTTGTTCAATCCAACTTAAAGTGCATATAGTATTCCGGCAATATGAAACAACTTGTACCGACTGTAGATTCTTTCAGGCAGAGATATACCAAGTAACAAGCAGGAAACCCTTAAACTGGCCACACATCTAAAGATTATCTGTCCAACCAGCCAACATTTTGATTGGTTGGAATGAAAATCTGGTAAGGGATGAAAGCAAATGTCAATCAGCAATTTGCTCCAAAACGCCGGAAAATGGTCAAAAACTGTTGTTTGAACAAATTGTTTAGATCAAACATTTAACAAACTTGTCTGACTGACCATTTTCATCTGTTTTCTGGCATTTAGGAGCAAATTGTTGATCATCAGTTACTCCCATACGTTACTTTTCATTCCAACCAATCAACAAGTTGGCT
Organism: Taudactylus pleione; assembly: GCA_031769625.1. NCBI lineage: Eukaryota > Metazoa > Chordata > Amphibia > Anura > Myobatrachidae > Taudactylus > Taudactylus pleione. Next base: position 33,721 of record JAUIMM010001496.1, on the reverse strand, counting down.
GGTTGTGTGTTAGTTGGTCTAGTGTGTGGCCAGTTTTAGAGTAAACCATACATTCACTTATTTATTAATCTATTTCTAGAGAGGTTTTAAGAATCAAATAGTTCCTGTCACCATCGGATATTGCTTAGTCCACGACAAGAAAATATTTTATATTTCCAGTATTTACATACATATAATTTAGCAGCAGAAGCTTTCATAGAAAAAGAGCTTATATTCAATAGAAGTTGACACTGGCAAAAATCAATCAGAGGTTACGATTTGCTGTGATTCTTGCTGCCATAAAGTAAAGGATAAGTGATAATCCTATTACTGTCCATAAAGAGATATTTGACACACTCCAGAAATATAAACCATCATGTGTACAATTTAGCCATCAGGCTGGAGTCTCTCCAAGTAAAAGGCATACATCCACTAACAGTTGTAACTTGTAGAAGAAATAATTACAAGTTGCAACTGTTAGAGGATGTATGCCTTTTACTTGCAGGTTTATGTCCGCATTACACAGGCATATCCGCAGGTTTATGGGCCCATTACACACACAGATCCGCAGGTTTATGTCCCCATTACACAGGCAGATCCGCAGGTTTATGTGCCCATTACACAGACAGATCGGCAGGTTTATGTCCCCATTACACAGGCAGATCCGCAGGTTTATGTCCCCATTACACAGGCAGATCAGCACGTTTATGTCCCAATTACACAGGCAGATCAGCAGGTTTATGGGCCCATTACACAGACAGACCCGCAGGTTTATGTCCCCATTACACAGGCAGATCCGCAGGTTTATGTCGCCATTACACAGGCAGATCCGCAGGTTTATGTCCCCATTACACAGGCAGATCCGCAGGTTTATGGGCCCATTACACAGGCAGATCCGCAGGTTTATGTCCCCATTACACAGGCAGATCAGCAGGTTTATGTCCCAATTACACAGGCAGATCAGCAGGTTTATGGGCCCATTACACAGACATATCCGGAGGTTTATGTCCTCATTACACAGGCAGATCCGCAGGTTTATGTCCCCATTACACAGGCAGATCCGCAGGTTTATGGGCCCATTACACAGGCAGATCCGCAGGTTTATGTCACCATTACACAGGCATATCCGCAGGTTTATGTCCCCATTACACAGGCATATCCGCAGGTTTATGGGCCCATTACACGCGCAGATCCGCAGGTTTATGGGCCCATTACACACGCAGATCCGCAGGTTTATGTCCCCATTACACAGGCAGATCCGCAGGTTTATCTGCCCATTACACAGGCATATCCGCAGGTTTATGTTCCCATTACACAGGCATATCCACAGGTTTATGTCCCCATTACACAGGCATATCCGCAGGTTTATGTCCCCATTACACGCGCAGATCCGCAGGTTTATGTCCCCATTACACGCGCAGATCTGCAGGTTTATGTCCCCATTACACACGCAGACCTGCAGGTTTATGTCCCCATTACAAAGGCAAATCTGCAGGTTTATGTGCCCATTACACAGGCAGATCCACAGGTTTATGTCCCCATTACACAGGCAGATCCGCAGGTTTATGTCCCCATTACACAGGCAGATCCGCAGGTTTATGTCCCCATTACACAGGCAGATCCGGAGGTTTATGGACCCATTACACAGGCAGATCCGCAGGTTTATGGGCCCATTACACAGGCAGATCCGCAGGTTTATGGGCCCATTACACAGGCAGATACGCAGGTTTATGGGCCCATTACACAGGCAGATCCGCAGGTTTATTGGCCCTTTACACAGGCAGATCCGCAGGTTTATGTGCCCATTACACAGGCAGATCCGGAGGTTTATGTGCCCATTACACACGCAGATCCGCAGTTTTATGGGCCCATTACACAGGCAGATCCGCAGGTTTATGGGCCCATTACACAGGCAGATCTGCAGGTTTCTGTCCCCATTACACAGGCAGTTCGGCAGGTGTATGTCCCCATTACACAGGCAGATCCGCAGGTTTATGGGCCCATTACACAGGCAGATCCCCAGGTTTATGGGCCCATTACACACACAGATCAGCAGGTTTATGGGCCCATTACACAGGGAGATCTGCAGGCTTATGGGCCCATTACACAGGCAGATCCACAGGTTTATGGGCCCATTACACAGGCAGATCCGCAGGTTTAAGGGCCCATTACACACGCAGATCCGCAGATTAATGGGCCCATTACACAGGCAGATCCGCAGGTTTATGGGCCCATTACACAGGGAGATCCGCAGGTTAATGGGCCCATTACACAGGCAGATCCGCAGGTTTATGGGCCCATTACACAGGCAGATCCACAGGTTTATGGGCGCATTGCAAAGGGAGATCCGCAGGTTTATGGGCCCATTACACAGGCAGATCCGCAGGTTTATGTCCCCATTACACAGGCAGATCCGCAGATTTATGGGCCCATTACACACGCAGATCCGCACGTTTATGGGCCCATTACACAGGCAGATCCGCAGGTTTATGGGCCCATTACACAGGGAGATCCGCAGGTTTATGGGCCCATTACACAGGCAGATCCGCAGGTTTATGGGCCCATTACACAGGCAGATCCGCAGGTTTATGGGCCCATTACACAGGCAGATCCGCTGGTTTATGGGCCCATTACACAGGCAGATCCACAAGTTTATGGGCCCATTACACAGGCAGATCCACAGGTTTATGGGCCCATTGCACATGCAGATCCGCAGGATTATGGACCCATTACACAGGCAGATCCGCAGGTTTATGTCCCCATTACACAGGCAGATCCGCAGGTTTATGGCCCCATTGCACATGCAGATCCGCAGGTTTATGGGCCCATTGCACATGCAGATCCGCAGATTTATGTCCCCATTACACAGGCAGATCCACAGGTTTATGTCCCCATTACACAGGCAGATCCGCAGGTTTATGGGCCCATTACACACGCAGATCCGCAGGTTTATGTCCCCATTGCACAGGCAGATCCGCAAGTTTTTGGGCCCATTGCTCACGCAGATCCGCAGGTTTATGTCCCCATTACACAGGCAGATCCGCAGGTTTATGTGCCCATTACACAGGCAGATCCGCAGGTTTATGTCCCCATTACACAGGCAGATCCGCAGGTTTATGGGCCCATTACACAGGCTGATCTGCAGGTGTATGTCCCCATTAAACAGGCAAATCCGCAGGTTTATGTCCCCATTACACAGGCAGATCCAGAGGTTTATGGGCCCATTACACAGGCAGATCCGCAGGTTTATGGACCCATTACACAGGCAGATCCGCAGGTTTATGGGCCCATTACACAGGCAGATCCGCAGGTTTATGGGCCCATTGCACTGGCAGATCCGCAGGTTTATGGGCTCATTGCACAGGCAGATCCGCAGGTTTATGTGCCCATTACACAGGCAGATCCGGAGGTTTATGTGCCCATTACACTGGCAGATCCGCAGGTTTATGGGCCCATTACACAGGCAGATCCGGAGGTTTATGTGCCCATTACACTGGCAGATCCGCAGGTTTATGGGCCCATTACACAGGCAGATCCCCAGGTTTATGGGCCCATTACACAGGGAGATCCGCCGGTTTCTGTCCCCATTACACAGGCAGTTCCGCAGATGTTTGTCCCCATTACACAGGCAGATCCGCTGGTTTATGGGCCCATTACACAGGCAGATCCGCAGGTTTATGGGCCCATTACACAGTGAGATCCACAGGCTTATGGGCCCATTACACAGGCAGATCCACAGGTTTATGGGCCCATTACACAGGCAGATCCGCAGGTTTATGGGCCCATTACACACGCAGATCTGCAGATTAATGGGCCCATTACACAGGCAGATCCGCAGGTTTATGGGCCCATTACACAGGGAGATCCGCAGGTTAATGGGCCCATTACACAGGCAGATCCGCAGGTTTATGGGCCCATTACACACGCAGATCCGCAGGTTTATGGGCGCATTGCAAAGGGAGATCCGCAGGTTTATGGGCCCATTACACAGGCAGATCCGCAGGTTTATGTCCCCATTACACAGGCAGATCCGCAGGTTTATGGGCCCATTACACAGGCAGATCCGCAGGTTTATTGGCCCATTACACAGGGAGATCCGCAGGTTTATGGGCCCATTACACACGCAGATCCGCAGATTAATGGGCCCATTACACAGGCAGATCCGCAGGTTTATGGGCCCATTACACAGGGAGATCCGCAGGTTAATGGGCCCATTACACAGGCAGATCCGCAGGTTTATGGGCCCATTACACACGCAGATCCGCAGGTTTATGTGCCCATTAAACAGACAGATCCGCAGGTTTATGTCCCCATTACACAGGCAGATCCGCAGGTTTATGTCCCCATTACACAGGCAGATCAGCACGTTTATGTCCCAATTACACAGGCAGATCAGCAGGTTTATGGGCCCATTACACAGACAGACCCGCAGGTTTATGTCCCCATTACACAGGCAGATCCGCAGGTTTATGTCGCCATTACACAGGCAGATCCGCAGGTTTATGTCCCCATTACACAGGCAGATCCGCAGGTTTATGGGCCCATTACACAGGCAGATCCGCAGGTTTATGTCCCCATTACACAGGCAGATCAGCAGGTTTATGTCCCAATTACACAGGCAGATCAGCAGGTTTATGGGCCCATTACACAGACATATCCGGAGGTTTATGTCCTCATTACACAGGCAGATCCGCAGGTTTATGTCCCCATTACACAGGCAGATCCGCAGGTTTATGGGCCCATTACACAGGCAGATCCGCAGGTTTATGTCCCCATTACACAGGCATATCCGCAGGTTTATGTCCCCATTACACAGGCATATCCGCAGGTTTATGGGCCCATTACACGCGCAGATCCGCAGGTTTATGGGCCCATTACACACGCAGATCCGCAGGTTTATGTCCCCATTACACAGGCAGATCCGCAGGTTTATCTGCCCATTACACAGGCATATCCGCAGGTTTATGTTCCCATTACACAGGCATATCCACAGGTTTATGTCCCCATTACACAGGCATATCCGCAGGTTTATGTCCCCATTACACGCGCAGATCCGCAGGTTTATGTCCCCATTACACGCGCAGATCTGCAGGTTTATGTCCCCATTACACACGCAGACCTGCAGGTTTATGTCCCCATTACAAAGGCAAATCTGCAGGTTTATGTGCCCATTACACAGGCAGATCCACAGGTTTATGTCCCCATTACACAGGCAGATCCGCAGGTTTATGTCCCCATTACACAGGCAGATCCGCAGGTTTATGTCCCCATTACACAGGCAGATCCGGAGGTTTATGGACCCATTACACAGGCAGATCCGCAGGTTTATGGGCCCATTACACAGGCAGATCCGCAGGTTTATGGGCCCATTACACAGGCAGATACGCAGGTTTATGGGCCCATTACACAGGCAGATCCGCAGGTTTATTGGCCCTTTACACAGGCAGATCCGCAGGTTTATGTGCCCATTACACAGGCAGATCCGGAGGTTTATGTGCCCATTACACACGCAGATCCGCAGTTTTATGGGCCCATTACACAGGCAGATCCCCAGGTTTATGGGCCCATTACACAGGCAGATCTGCAGGTTTCTGTCCCCATTACACAGGCAGTTCGGCAGGTGTATGTCCCCATTACACAGGCAGATCCGCAGGTTTATGGGCCCATTACACAGGCAGATCCGCAGGTTTATGGGCCCATTACACACACAGATCAGCAGGTTTATGGGCCCATTACACAGGGAGATCTGCAGGCTTATGGGCCCATTACACAGGCAGATCCACAGGTTTATGGGCCCATTACACAGGCAGATCCGCAGGTTTAAGGGCCCATTACACACGCAGATCCGCAGATTAATGGGCCCATTACACAGGCAGATCCGCAGGTTTATGGGCCCATTACACAGGGAGATCCGCAGGTTAATGGGCCCATTACACAGGCAGATCCGCAGGTTTATGGGCCCATTACACAGGCAGATCCGCAGGTTTATGGGCGCATTGCAAAGGGAGATCCGCAGGTTTATGGGCCCATTACACAGGCAGATCCGCAGGTTTATGTCCCCATTACACAGGCAGATCCGCAGATTTATGGGCCCATTACACACGCAGATCCGCACGTTTATGGGCCCATTACACAGGCAGATCCGCAGGTTTATGGGCCCATTACACAGGGAGATCCGCAGGTTTATGGGCCCATTACACAGGCAGATCCGCAGGTTTATGGGCCCATTACACAGGCAGATCCGCAGGTTTATGGGCCCATTACACCGGCAGATCCGCTGGTTTATGGGCCCATTACACAGGCAGATCCACAAGTTTATGGGCCCATTACACAGGCAGATCCACAGGTTTATGGGCCCATTGCACATGCAGATCCGCAGGATTATGGACCCATTACACAGGCAGATCCGCAGGTTTATGTCCCCATTACACAGGCAGATCCGCAGGTTTATGGCCCCATTGCACATGCAGATCCGCAGGTTTATGGGCCCATTGCACATGCAGATCCGCAGATTTATGTCCCCATTACACAGGCAGATCTACAGGTTTATGTCCCCATTACACAGGCAGATCCGCAGGTTTATGGGCCCATTACACACGCAGATCCGCAGGTTTATGTCCCCATTGCACAGGCAGATCCGCAAGTTTTTGGGCCCATTGCTCACGCAGATCCGCAGGTTTATGTCCCCATTACACAGGCAGATCCGCAGGTTTATGTGCCCATTACACAGGCAGATCCGCAGGTTTATGTCCCCATTACACAGGCAGATCCGCAGGTTTATGGGCCCATTACACAGGCTGATCTGCAGGTGTATGTCCCCATTAAACAGGCAAATCCGCAGGTTTATGTCCCCATTACACAGGCAGATCCAGAGGTTTATGGGCCCATTACACAGGCAGATCCGCAGGTTTATGGACCCATTACACAGGCAGATCCGCAGGTTTATGGGCCCATTACACAGGCAGATCCGCAGGTTTATGGGCCCATTGCACTGGCAGATCCGCAGGTTTATGGGCTCATTGCACAGGCAGATCCGCAGGTTTATGTGCCCATTACACAGGCAGATCCGGAGGTTTATGTGCCCATTACACTGGCAGATCCGCAGGTTTATGGGCCCATTACACAGGCAGATCCGGAGGTTTATGTGCCCATTACACTGGCAGATCCGCAGGTTTATGGGCCCATTACACAGGCAGATCCCCAGGTTTATGGGCCCATTACACAGGGAGATCCGCCGGTTTCTGTCCCCATTACACAGGCAGTTCCGCAGATGTTTGTCCCCATTACACAGGCAGATCCGCTGGTTTATGGGCCCATTACACAGGCAGATCCGCAGGTTTATGGGCCCATTACACAGTGAGATCCACAGGCTTATGGGCCCATTACACAGGCAGATCCACAGGTTTATGGGCCCATTACACAGGCAGATCCGCAGGTTTATGGGCCCATTACACACGCAGATCTGCAGATTAATGGGCCCATTACACAGGCAGATCCGCAGGTTTATGGGCCCATTACACAGGGAGATCCGCAGGTTAATGGGCCCATTACACAGGCAGATCCGCAGGTTTATGGGCCCATTACACACGCAGATCCGCAGGTTTATGGGCGCATTGCAAAGGGAGATCCGCAGGTTTATGGGCCCATTACACAGGCAGATCCGCAGGTTTATGTCCCCATTACACAGGCAGATCCGCAGGTTTATGGGCCCATTACACAGGCAGATCCGCAGGTTTATTGGCCCATTACACAGGGAGATCCGCAGGTTTATGGGCCCATTACACACGCAGATCCGCAGATTAATGGGCCCATTACACAGGCAGATCCGCAGGTTTATGGGCCCATTACACAGGGAGATCCGCAGGTTAATGGGCCCATTACACAGGCAGATCCGCAGGTTTATGGGCCCATTACACACGCAGATCCGCAGGTTTATGGGCGCATTGCAAAGGGAGATCCGCAGGTTTATGGGCCCATTACACAGGCAGATCCGCAGGTTTATGTCCCCATTACACACGCAGATCCGCAGGTTTATGGGCCCATTACCCAGGCAGATCCGCAGGTTTATTGGCCCATTACACAGGGAGATCCGCAGGTTTATGGGCCCATTACACAGGCAGATCCGCAGGTTTATGGGCCCATTTCACAGGCAGATCCGCAGGTTTATGGGCCCATTACACAGGCAGATCCGCTGGTTTATGGGCCCATTACACAGGCAGATCCACAAGTTTATGGGCCCATTACACAGGCAGATCCACAGGTTTATGGGCCCATTGCACATGCAGATCCGCAGGTTTATGGACCCATTACACAGGCAGATCCGCAGGTTTATGTCCCCATTACACAGGCAGATCCGCAGGTTTATGGGCCCATTACACACGCAGATCCGCAGGTTTATGGGCCCATTACACAGGCAGATCCGCAGGTTTATGGGCCCATTACACAGGGAGATCCGCAGGTTTATGGGCCCATTACACAGGCAGATCCGCAGGTTTATGGGCCCATTACACAGGCAGATCCGCTGGTTTATGGGCCCATTACACAGGCAGATCCACAAGTTTATGGGCCCATTACACAGGCAGATCCACAGGTTTATGGGCCCATTGCACATGCAGATCCGCAGGTTTATGGGCCCATTGCACATGCAGATCCGCAGATTTATGTCCCCATTACACAGGCAGATCCACAGGTTTATGTCCGCATTACACAGGCAGATCCGCAGGTTTATGGGCCCATTACACAGGCAGATCCGCAAGTTTATGGGCCCATTGCTCACGCAGATCCGCAGGTTTATGTCCCCATTACACAGGCAGATCCGCAGGTTTATGTGCCCATTACACAGGCAGATCCGCAGGTTTATGTCCCCATTACACAGGCAGATCCGCAGGTTTATGGGCCCATTACACAGGCTGATCCGCTTGTGTATGTCCCCATTACACAGGCAGATCCGCAGGTTTATGTCCCCATTACACAGGCAGATCCAGAGGTTTATGGGCCCATTACACAGGCAGATCCGCAGGTTTATGGACCCATTACACAGGCAGATCCGCAGGTTTATGGGCCCATTACACAGGCAGATCCGCAGGTTTATGGGCCCATTGCACTGGCAGATCCGCAGGTTTATGGGCTCATTGCACAGGCAGATCCGCAGGTTTATGTGCCCATTACACAGGCAGATCCGGAGGTTTATGTGCCCATTACACAGGCAGATCCGCAGGTTTATGGGCCCATTACACAGGCAGATCCGGAGGTTTATGTGCCCATTACACTGGCAGATCCGCAGGTTTATGGGCCCATTACACAGGCAGATCCCCAGGTTTATGGGCCCATTACACAGGGAGATCCGCAGGTTTCTGTCCCCATTACACAGGCAGTTCCGCAGATGTATGTCCCCATTACACAGGCAGATCCGCAGGTTTATGGGCCCATTACACAGGCAGATCCGCAGGTTTATGGGCCCATTACACAGGGAGATCCGCAGGCTTATGGGCCCATTACACAGGCAGATCCACAGGTTTATTGGCCCATTACACAGGCAGATCCGCAGGTTTATGGGCCCATTACACACGCAGATCTGCAGATTAATGGGCCCATTACACAGGCAGATCCGCAGGTTTATGGGCCCATTACACAGGGAGATCCGCAGTTTAATGGGCCCATTACACAGGCAGATCCGCAGGTTTATGGGCCCATTACACACGCAGATCCGCAGGTTTATGGGCGCATTGCAAATGGAGATCCGAAGGTTTATGGGCCCATTACACAGGCAGATCCGCAGGTTTATGTCCCCATTACACAGGCAGATCCGCAGGTTTATGGGCCCATTACACACGCAGATCCGCAGGTTTATGGGCCCATTACACAGGCAGATCCGCAGGTTTATGGGCCCATTACACAGGGTGATCCGCAGGTTTATGGGCCCATTACACAGGCAGATCCGCAGGTTTATGGGCCCATTACACAGGCAGATCCGCAGGTTTATGTGCCCATTACACAGGCAGATCCGCTGGTTTATGGGCCCATTACACAGGCAGATCCACAAGTTTATGGGCCCATTACACAGGCAGATCCACAGGTTTATGGGTCCATTGCACATGCAGATCCGCAGGTTTATGGACCCATTACACAGGCAGATCCGCAGGTTTATGTCCCCATTACACAGGCAGATCCGCAGGTTTATGGGCCCATTGCACATGCAGATCCGCAGGTTTATGGGCCGATTGCACATGCAGATCCGCAGATTTATGTCCCCATTGCACAGGCAGATCCACAGGTTTATGTCCCCATTACACAGGCAGATCCTCAGGTTTATGGGCCCATTACACACGCAGATCCGCAGGTTTATGTCCCCATTGCACAGGCAGATCCGCAAGTTTATGGGCCCATTGCTAACGCAGATCCGCAGGTTTGTGTCCCCATTACACAGGCAGATCCGCGGGTTTATGTGCCCATTACACAGGCAGATCCGCAGGTTTATGTCCCCATTACACAGGCAGATCCGCAGGTTTATGGGCCCATTACACAGGCTGATCCGCAGGTGTATGTCCCCATTACACAGGCAGATCCGCAGGTTTATGTCCCCATTACACAGGCAGATCCAGAGGTTTATGGGCCCATTACACAGGCAGATCCGCAGGTTTATGGACCCATTACACAGGCAGATCCGCAGGTTTATGGGCCCATTACACAGGCAGATCCGCAGGTTTATGGGCCCATTGCACAGGCAGATCCGCAGGTTTATGGGCTCATTACACAGGCAGATCCGCAGGTTTATGTGCCCATTACACAGGCAGATCCTGAGGTTTATGTGCCCATTACACTGGCAGATCCGCAGGTTTATGGGCCCATTACACAGGCAGATCCCCAGGTTTATGGGCCCATTACACAGGGAGATCCGCAGATTTCTGTCCCCATTACACAGGCAGTTCCGCAGATGTATGTCCCCATTACACAGGCAGATCCGCAGGTTTATGGGCCCATTACACAGGCAGATCCGCAGGTTTATGGGCCCATTACACAGGCAGATCCGCAGGTTTATGGGCCCATTACACAGGCTGATCCGCAGGTTTATGGGCCCATTACACACGCAGATCCGCAGGTTTATGGGCCGATTACACACGCAGATCCGCAGGTTTATGGGCCCATTACACAGGGAGATCCGCAGGCTTATGGGCCCATTACACAAGCAGATCCGCAGGTTTATGGGCCCATTACACAGGCAGATCCGCAGGTTTATTGGCCCATTACACAGGCAGATCAGCAGGTTTATGTCCCAATTACACAGGCAGATCAGCAGGTATATGGGCCCATTACACAGACAAACCCGCAGGTTTATGTCCCCATTACACAGGCAGATCCGCAGGTTTATGTCACCATTACACAGGCAGATCCGCAGGTTTATGGGCCCATTACACAGGCAGATCCGCAGGTTTATGTCCCCATTACACAGGCATATCCGCAGGTTTATGTCCCAATTACACAGGCATATCCGCAGGATTATGAGCCCATTACACGCGCAGATCCACAGGTTTATGTCCCCATTACACAGGCAGATCCGCAGGTTCATGTCCCCATTACACAGGCAAATCAGCAGGTTTATGTCCCAATTACACAGGCAGATCAGCAGGTTTATGGGCCCATTACACAGACATATCCGCAGGTTTATGTCCTCATTACACAGGCAGATCCGCAGGTTTATGTCCCCATTACACAGGCAGATCCGCAGGTTTATGGGCCCATTACACAGGCAGATCCGCAGGTTTATGTCCCAATTACACAGGCAGATCAGCAGGTTTATGGGCCCATTACACAGACATATCCGCAGGTTTATGTCCCCATTACACAGGCAGATCCGCAGGTTTATGTCCCCATTACACAGGCATATCCGCAGGTTTATGTCCCCATTACACAGGCATATCCGCAGGTTTATGGGCCCATTACACGCGCAGATCCGCAGGTTTATGTCCCCATTACACAGGCAGATCAGCAGGTTTATGTCCCAATTACACAGGCAGATCAGCAGGTTTATGGGCCCATTACACAGACAGATCCGCAGGTTTATGGGCCCATTACACACGCAGATCCGCAGGTTTATGGGCCCATTACACACGCAGATCCGCAGGTTTATGGGCCCATTACACAGGCAGATCCGCAGGTTTATGTGTCCTTTACACAGGCAGATCCGCAGGTTTATGTCCCCATTACACAGGCATATCCGCAGGTTTATGTCCCCATTACACGCGCAGATCCGCAGGATTATGGGCCCATTACACGCGCAGATCCGCAGGATTATGGGCCCATTACACGCGCAGAACTGCAGGTTTATGTCCCCATTACACAGGCAGATCCGCAGGTTTATCTGCCCATTACACAGGCATATCCGCAGGTTTATGTTCCCATTACACAGGCATATCCGCAGGTTTATGTCCCCATTACACAGGCATATCCCCAGGTTTATGTCCCCATTACAAGCGCAGATCCGCAGGTTTATGTCCCCATTACACACGCAGATCTGCAGGTTTATGTCCCCATTACACACGCAGATCTGCAAGTTTAAATCCCCATTACACAGGCAAATCCGCAGGTTTATGTGCCCATTACACAGGCAGATCCGCAGGTTTATGTCCCCATTACACAGGCAGATCCGCAGGTTTATGTCCCCATTACACAGGCAGATCCGCAGGTTTATGGACCCATTACACAGGCAGATCCGCAGGTTTATGGGCCCATTACACAGGCAGATCCGCAGGTTTATGGGCCCATTACACAGGCAGATCCGCAGGTTTATGGGCCCTTTACACAGGCAGATCCGCAGGTTTATGTGCCCATTACACAGGCAGATCCGGAGGTTTATGTGCCCATTACACACGCAGATCCGCAGTTTTATGGGCCCATTACACAGGCAGATCCCCAGGTTTATGGGCCCATTACATAGGCAGATCCGCAGGTTTCTGTCCCCATTACACAGGCAGTTCGGCAGGTGTATGTCCCCATTACACGGGCAGATCCGCAGGTTTATGGGCCCATTACAAAAGCAGATCCGCAGGTTTATGGGCCCATTACACAGGCAGATCCGCAGGTTTATGGGCCCATTACACAGGCAGATCCGCAGGTTTATGGGCCCATTACACAAGCAGATCCGCAGGTTTATGGGCCCGTTACACAGGCAGATCCGCAGGTTTATGGGCCCATTACACACACAGATCCGCAGGTTTATGGGCCCATTACACACACAGATCAGCAGGTTTATGGGCCCATTACACAGGGAGATCCGAAGGCTTATGGGCCCATTACACAGGCTGATCCACAGGTTTATGGGCCCATTACACAGGCAGATCCGCAGGTTTATGGGCCCATTACACACGCAGATCTGCAGATTAATGGGCCCATTACATAGGCAGATCTGCAGGTTTATGGGCCCATTACACAGGGATCCGCAGGTTAATGGGCCCATTACACAGGCAGATCCGCAGGTTTATGGGCCCATTACACACGCAGATCCGCAGGTTTATGGGCCCATTACACAGGGAGATCCGCAGGTTTATGGGCCCTTTACACAGGCAGATCCGCAGGTTTATGGGCCCATTACACAGGCAGATCCGCAGGTTTATGGGCCCATTACACAGGCAGATCCGCAGGTTTATGGGCCCATTACACAGGCAGATCCGCAGGTTTATGGGCCCATTACACAGGCAGATCCGCAGGTTTATGGGCCCATTACACACGCAGATCCGCAGGTTTATGGGCCCATTACACAGGCAGATCCGCAGGTTTATGGGCCCATTACACACGCAGATCCGCAGGTTTATGGGCCCATTACACACGCAGATCCGCAGGTTTATGGGCCCATTACACAGGGAGGTCCGCAGGCTTATGGGCCCATTACACACGCAGGTCCGCAGGTTTATGGGCCCATTACACAGGCAGATCCGCAGGTTTATGGGCCCATTACACAGGCAGATCAGCAGGTTTATGTCCCAATTACACAGGCAGATCAGCAGGTATATGGGCCCATTACACAGGCATATCCGCAGGTTTATGGGCCCATTACACGCGCAGATCAGCAGGTTTATGTCCCCATTACACCGGCAGATCCGCAGGTTTATGTCCCCATTACACAGGCAGATCAGCAGGTTTATGTCCCAATTACACAGGCAGATCAGCAGGTTTATGGGCCCATTACACAGACATATCCGCAGGTTTATGTCCTCATTACACAGGCAGATCCGCAGGTTTATGTCCCCATTACACAGGCAGATCCGCAGGTTTATGGGCCCATTACACAGGCAGATCCGCAGGTTTATGTCCCAATTACACATGCAGATCAGCAGGTTTATGGGCCCATTACACAGACATATCCGCAGGTTTATGTCCGCATTACACAGGCAGATCCGCAGGTTTATGTCCCCATTACACAGGCAGATCCGCAGGTTTATGGGCCCATTACACAGGCAGATCCGCAGGTTTATGTCCCCATTACACAGGCATATCCGCAGGTTTATGTCCCCATTACACAGGCAGATCCGCAGGTTTATGGGCCCATTACACGCGCAGATCCGCAGGTTTATGTCCCCATTACACAGGCAGATCAGCAGGTTTATGTCCCAATTACACAGGCAGATCAGCAGGTTTATGGGCCCATTACACAGACACATCCGCAGGTTTATGGGCCCATTACACACGCAGATCCGCAGATTAATGTCCCCATTACACAGGCAGATTCACAGGTTTATGTCCCCATTACACAGGCAGATCCGCAGGTTTATGGGCCCATTACACACGCAGATCCGCAGGTTTATGGGCCCATTACACAGGCAGATCCGCAGGTTTATGTGTCCTTTACACAGGCAGATCTGCAGGTTTATGTCCCCATTACACAGGCATATCCGCAGGTTTATGTCCCCATTACACGTGCAGATACGCAGGTTTATGGGCCCATTACACACGCAGATCCGCAGGTTTATGTCCCCATTACACAGGCAGATCCGCAGGTTTATGTGCCCATTACACAGGCATATCCGCAGGTTTATGTTCCCATTACACAGGCATATCCTCAGGTTTATGTCCCCATTACACAGGCATATCCGCAGGTTTATGTCCCCATTACACGCGCAGATCTGCAGGTTTATGTCCCCATTACACACGCAGATCTGCAGGTTTATGTCCCCATTACACAGGCAAATCCGCAGGTTTATGTGCCCATTACACAGGCAGATCCGCAGGTTTATGTCCCCATTACACAGGCAGATCCGCAGGTTTATGTCCCCATTACACAGGCAGATCCGCAGGTTTATGTCCCCATTACACAGGCAGATTCGGAGGTTTATGGACCCATTACACAGGCAGATCTGCAGGTTTATGGGCCCATTACACAGGCAGATCCGCAGGTTTATGGGCCCATTACACAGGCAGATACGCAGGTTTATTTGCCCATTACACAGGCAGATCCGCAGGTTTATGTGCCCATTACACACGCAGATCCGCAGTTTTATGGGCCCATTACACACGCAGATCCGCAGTTTTATGGGCCCATTACACAGGCAGATCCCAAGGTTTATGTCCCCATTACACAGGCAGATCCGCAGGTTTATGGGCCCATTACACAGGGAGATCCGCAGGTTAATGCGCCCATTACACAGGCAGATCCGCAGGTTTATGGGCCCATTACACACGAAGATCCGCAGGTTTATGGGCCCATTACACAGGGAGATCCGCAGGTTTATGGGCCCATTACACAGGCAGATCCGCAGGTTTATGGGCCCATAACACAGGCAGATCCGCAGGTTTATGGCCCCATTACACACGCAGATCTGCAGGTTTACGGGCCCATTACACACGCATATCTGCAGGTTTATGGGCCCATTACACAGGGAGATCCGCAGGCTTATGGGCCCATTACACACGCAGATCCGCTGGTTTATGGGTTCATTACACAGGCAGATCCGCAGGTTTATGGGCCCATTACACACGCAGATCCGCAGGTTTATGGGCCCATTACACAGGCAGATGCGCAGGTTTATGGGCCCATTGCACAGGCAGATCCGCAGGTTTATGGACCCATTACACAGGCAGATCCGCAGGTTTATGTCCCCATTACACAGGCAGATCCGCAGGTTTATGGGCCCATTGCACATGCAGATCCGCAGGTTTATGGGCCCATTGCACATGCAGATCCGCAGATTTATGTCCCCATTGCACAGGCAGATCCGCAGGTTTATGTCCCCATTACACAGGCAGATCCGCAGGTTTATGGGCCCATTACACAGGCTGATCCGCAGGTGTATGTCCCCATTACACAGGCAGATCCGCAGGTTTATGTCCCCATTACACAGGCAGATCCAGAGGTTTATGGGCCCATTACACAGGCAGATCCGCAGGTTTATGGACCCATTACACAGGCAGATCCGCAGGTTTATGGGCCCATTACACAGGCAGATCCTGAGGTTTATGTGCCCATTACACTGGCAGATCCGCAGGTTTATGGGCCCATTACACAGGCAGATCCCCAGGTTTATGGGCCCATTACACAGGGAGATCCGCAGGTTTCTGTCCCCATTACACAGGCAGTTCCGCAGATGTATGTCCCCATTACACAGGCAGATCCGCAGGTTTATGGGCCCATTACACAGGCAGATCCGCAGGTATATGGGCCCATTACACAGGCAGATCCGCAGGTTTATGGGCCCATTACACAGGCAGATCCGCAGGTTTATGGGCCCATTACACACGCAGATCCGCAGGTTTATGGGCCCATTACACACGCAGATCCGCAGGTTTATGGGCCCATTACACAGGGAGATCCGCAGGTGTATGTCCCCATTACACAGGCAGATCCGCAGGTTTATGTCCCCATTACACAGGCAGATCCAGAGGTTTATGGGCCCATTACACAGGCAGATCCGCAGGTTTATGGACCCATTACACAGGCAGATCTGCAGGTTTATGTGCCCATTACACAGGCAGATCCTGAGGTTTATGTGCCCATTACACTGGCAGATCCGCAGGTTTATGGGCCCATTACACAGGCAGATCCCCAGGTTTATGGGCCCATTACACAGGGAGATCCGCAGGTTTCTGTCCCCATTACACAGGCAGTTCCGCAGATGTATGTCCCCATTACACAGGCAGATCCGCAGGTTTATGGGCCCATTACACAGGCAGATCCGCAGGTTTATGGGCCCATTACACAGGCAGATCCGCAGGTTTATGGGCCCATTACACAGGCAGATCCGCAGGTTTATGGGCCCATTACACACGCAGATCCGCAGGTTTATGGGCCCATTACACACGCAGATCCGCAGGTTTATGGGCCCATTACACAGGGAGATCCGCAGGCTTATGGGCCCATTACACACGCAGATCCGCAGGTTTATGGGCCCATTACACAGGCAGATCCGCAGGTTTATGGGCCCATTACACAGGCAGATCAGCAGGTTTATGTCCCAATTACACAGGCAGATCAGCAGGTATATGGGCCCATTACACAGACAAACCCGCAGGTTTATGTCCCCATTACAAAGGCAGATCCGCAGGTTTATGTCCCCATTACACAGGCAGATCCGCAGGTTTATGGGCCCATTAGACAGGCAGACCTGCAGGTTTATGTCCCCATTACACAGGCATATCCGCAGGTTTATGTCCCCATTACACAGGCATATCCGCAGGTTTATGGGCCCATTACACGCGCAGATCCGCAGGTTTATGTCCCCATTACACAGGCAGATCCGCAGGTTTATGTCCCCATTACACAGGCAGATCAGCAGGTTTATGTCCCAATTACACAGGCAGATCAGCAGGTTTATGGGCCCATTACACAGACATATCCGCAGGTTTATGTCCTCATTACACAGGCAGATCCGCAGGTTTATGTCCCCATTACACAGGCAGATCCGCAGGTTTAAGGGCCCATTACACAGGCAGATCCGCAGGTTTATGTACCAATTACACAAGCAGATCAGCAGGTTTATGGGCCCATTACACAGATATATCCGCAGGTTTATGTCCTCATTACACAGGCAGATCCGCAGGTTTATGTCCCCATTACACAGGCAGATCCGCAGGTTTATGGGCCCATTACACAGGCAGATCCGCAGGTTTATGTCCCCATTACACAGGCATATCCGCAGGTTTATGTCCCCATTACACAGGCATATCCGCAGGTTTATGGGCCCATTACACTCGCAGATCCGCAGGTTTATGTCCCCATTACACAGGCAGATCAGCAGGTTTATGTCCCAATTACACAGGCAGATCAGCAGGTTTATGGGCCCATTACACAGACAGATCCGCAGGTTTATGGGCCCATTAGACACGCAGATCCGCAGATTTATGTCCCCATTACACAGGCAGATTCACAGGTTTATGTCCCCATTACACAGGCAGATCCGCAGGTTTATGGGCCCATTACACACGCAGATCCGCAGGTTTATGGGCCCATTACACAGGCAGATCAGCAGGTTTATGTCCCAATTACACAGGCAGATCAGAAGGTTTATGGGCCCATTACACAGACATATCCGCAGGTTTATGTCCTCATTACACAGGCAGATCCGCAGGTTTATGTCCCCATTACACAGGCAGATCCGCAGGTTTATGGGCCCATTACACAGGCAAATCCGCAGGTTTATGTCCCAATTACACATGCAGATCAGCAGGTTTATGGGCCCATTACACAGACATATCCGCAGGTTTATGTCCGCATTACACAGGCAGATCCGCAGGTTTATGTCCCCATTACACAGGCAGATCCGCAGGTTTATGGGCCCATTACACAGGCAGATCCGCAGGTTTATGTCCCCATTACACAGGCATATCCGCAGGTTTATGTCCCCATTACACAGGCATATCCGCAGGTTTATGGGCCCATTACACGCGCAGATCCGCAGGTTTATGTCCCCGTTACACAGGCAGATCAGCAGGTTTATGTCCCAATTACACAGGCAGATCAGCAGGTTTATGGGCCCATTACACAGACACATCCGCAGGTTTATGGGCCCATTACACACGCAGATCCGCAGATTAATGTCCCCATTACACAGGCAGATTCACAGGTTTATGTCCCCATTACACAGGCAGATCCGCAGGTTTATGGGCCCATTACACACGCAGATCCGCAGGTTTATGGGCCCATTACACAGGCAGATCCGCAGGTTTATGTGTCCTTTACACAGGCAGATCCGCAGGTTAATGTCCCCATTACACAGGCATATCCGCAGGTTTATGTCCCCATTACACGTGCAGATACGCAGGTTTATGGGCCCATTACACACGCAGATCCGCAGGTTTATGTCCCCATTACACAGGCAGATCCGCAGGTTTATCTGCCCATTACACAGGCAGATCCGCAGGTTTATGTGCCCATTACACAGGCATATCCGCAGGTTTATGTTCCCATTACACAGGCATATCCTCAGGTTTATATCCCCATTACACAGGCATATCCGCAGGTTTATGTCCCCATTACACGCGCAGATCTGCAGGTTTATGTCCCCATTACACACGCAGATCTGCAGGTTTATGTCCCCATTACACAGGCAAATCCGCAGGTTTATGTGCCCATTACACAGGCAGATCCGCAGGTTTATGTCCCCATTACACAGACAGATCCGCAGGTTTATGTCCCCATTACACAGGCAGATCCGCAGGTTTATGTCCCCATTACACAGGCAGATTCGGAGGTTTATGGACCCATTACACAGGCAGATCTGCAGGTTTATGGGCCCATTACACAGGCAGATCCGCAGGTTTATGGGCCCATTACACAGGCAGATACGCAGGTTTATGGGCCCATTACACAGGCAGATCCGCAGGTTTATGGGCCCTTTACACAGGCAGATCCGCAGGTTTATTTGCCCATTACACAGGCAGATCCGCAGGTTTATGTGCCCATTACACATGCAGATCCGCAGTTTTATGGGCCCATTACACACGCAGATCCGCAGTTTTATGGGCCCATTACACAGGCAGATCCCCAGGTTTATGTCCCCATTACACAGGCATATCCGCAGGTTTATGGGCCCATTACACAGGGAGATCCGCAGGTTAATGGGCCCATTACACAGGCAGATCCGCAGGTTTATGGGCCCATTACACACGAAGATCCGCAGGTTTATGGGCCCATTACACAGGGAGATCCGCAGGTTTATGGGCCCATTACACAGGCAGATCCGCAGGTTTATGGGCCCATTACACAGGCAGATCCGCAGGTTTATGGCCCCATTACACACGCAGATCCGCAGGTTTACGGGCCCATTACACACGCATATCTGCAGGTTTATGGGCCCATTACACAGGGAGATCCGCAGGCTTATGGGCCCATTACACACGCAGATCCGCTGGTTTATGGGTTCATTACACAGGCAGATCTGCAGGTTTATGTACCAATTACACAGGCAGATCAGCAGGTTTATGGGCCCATTACACAGATATATCCGCAGGTTTATGTCCTCATTACACAGGCAGATCCGCAGGTTTATGTCCCCATTACACAGGCAGATCCGCAGGTTTATGGGCCCATTACACAGGCAGATCCGCAGGTTTATGTCCCCATTACACAGGCATATCCGCAGGTTTATGTCCCCATTACACAGGCATATCCGCAGGTTTATGGGCCCATTACACTCGCAGATCCGCAGGTTTATGTCCCCATTACACAGGCAGATCAGCAGGTTTATGTCCCAATTACACAGGCAGATCAGCAGGTTTATGGGCCCATTACACAGACAGATCCGCAGGTTTATGGGCCCATTAGACACGCAGATCCGCAGATTTATGTCCCCATTACACAGGCAGATTCACAAGTTTATGTCCCCATTACACAGGCAGATCCGCAGGTTTATGGGCCCATTACACACGCAGATCCGCAGGTTTATGGGCCCATTACACAGGCAGATCAGCAGGTTTATGTCCCAATTACACAGGCAGATCAGCAGGTTTATGGGCCCATTACACAGAT
Source organism: Taudactylus pleione (assembly GCA_031769625.1). Classification (NCBI taxonomy): domain Eukaryota; kingdom Metazoa; phylum Chordata; class Amphibia; order Anura; family Myobatrachidae; genus Taudactylus; species Taudactylus pleione. The sequence continues at coordinate 12,789 of JAUIMM010001496.1, read as the reverse complement.
ATATCCGCAGGTTTATGTCCTCATTACACAGGCAGATCCGCAGGTTTATGTCCCCATTACACAGGCAGATCCGCAGGTTTATGGGCCCATTACACAGGCAAATCCGCAGGTTTATGTCCCAATTACACATGCAGATCAGCAGGTTTATGGGCCCATTACACAGACATATCCGCAGGTTTATGTCCGCATTACACAGGCAGATCCGCAGGTTTATGTCCCCATTACACAGGCAGATCCGCAGGTTTATGGGCCCATTACACAGGCAGATCCGCAGGTTTATGTCCCCATTACACAGGCATATCCGCAGGTTTATGTCCCCATTACACAGGCATATCCGCAGGTTTATGGACCCATTACACAGGCAGATCCGCAGGTTTATGTCCCCATTACACAGGCAGATCCGCAGGTTTATGTCCCCATTACACAGGCAGATTCGGAGGTTTATGGACCCATTACACAGGCAGATCTGCAGGTTTATGGGCCCATTACACAGGCAGATCCGCAGGTTTATGGGCCCATTACACAGGCAGATACGCAGGTTTATGGGCCCATTACACAGGCAGATCCGCAGGTTTATGGGCCCTTTACACAGGCAGATCCGCAGGTTTATTTGCCCATTACACAGGCAGATCCGCAGGTTTATGTGCCCATTACACACGCAGATCCACAGTTTTATGGGCCCATTACACACGCAGATCCGCAGTTTTATGGGCCCATTACACAGGCAGATCCCCAGGTTTATGTCCCCATTAAACAGGCATATCCGCAGGTTTATGGGCCCATTACACAGGGAGATCCGCAGGTTAATGGGCCCATTACACAGGCAGATCCGCAGGTTTATGGGCCCATTACACACGAAGATCCGCAGGTTTATGGGCCCATTACACAGGGAGATCCGCAGGTTTATGGGCCCATTACACAGGCAGATCCGCAGGTTTATGGGCCCATTACACAGGCAGATCCGCAGGTTTATGGCCCCATTACACACGCAGATCCGCAGGTTTACGGGCCCATTACACACGCATATCTGCAGGTTTATGGGCCCATTACACAGGGAGATCCGCAGGCTTATGGGCCCATTACACACGCAGATCCGCTGGTTTATGGGTTCATTACACAGGCAGATCCGCAGGTTTATGGGCCCATTACACACGCAGATCCGCAGGTTTATGGGCCCATTACACAGGCAGATCCGCAGGTTTATGGGCCCATTGCACATGCAGATCCGCAGGTTTATGGACCCATTACACAGGCAGATCCGCAGGTTTATGTCCCCATTACACAGGCAGATCCGCAGGTTTATGGGCCCATTGCACATGCAGATCCGCAGGTTTGTAGGCCCATTGCACATGCAGATCCGCAGGTTTATGTCCCCATTACACAGGCATATCCGCAGGTTTATGTCCCCATTACACAGGCATATCCGCAGGTTTATGGGCCCATTACACTCGCAGATCCGCAGGTTTATGTCCCCATTACACAGGCAGATCAGCAGGTTTATGTCCCAATTACACAGGCAGATCAGCAGGTTTATGGGCCCATTACACAGACAGATCCGCAGGTTTATGGGCCCATTAGACACGCAGATCCGCAGATTTATGTCCCCATTACACAGGCAGATTCACAGGTTTATGTCCCCATTACACAGGCAGATCCGCAGGTTTATGGGCCCATTACACACGCAGATCCGCAGGTTTATGGGCCCATTACACAGGCAGATCAGCAGGTTTATGTCCCAATTACACAGGCAGATCAGAAGGTTTATGGGCCCATTACACAGACATATCCGCAGGTTTATGTCCTCATTACACAGGCAGATCCGCAGGTTTATGTCCCCATTACACAGGCAGATCCGCAGGTTTATGGGCCCATTACACAGGCAAATACGCAGGTTTATGTCCCAATTACACATGCAGATCAGCAGGTTTATGGGCCCATTACACAGACATATCCGCAGGTTTATGTCCGCATTACACAGGCAGATCCGCAGGTTTATGTCCCCATTACACAGGCAGATCCGCAGGTTTATGGGCCCATTACACAGGCAGATCCGCAGGTTTATGTCCCCATTACACAGGCATATCCGCAGGTTTATGTCCCCATTACACAGGCATATCCGCAGGTTTATGGGCCCATTACACGCGCAGATCCGCAGGTTTATGTCCCCGTTACACAGGCAGATCAGCAGGTTTATGTCCCAATTACACAGGCAGATCAGCAGGTTTATGGGCCCATTACACAGACACATCCGCAGGTTTATGGGCCCATTACACACGCAGATCCGCAGATTAATGTCCCCATTACACAGGCAGATTCACAGGTTTATGTCCCCATTACACAGGCAGATCCGCAGGTTTATGGGCCCATTACACACGTAGATCCGCAGGTTTATGGGCCCATTACACAGGCAGATCCGCAGGTTTATGTGTCCTTTACACAGGCAGATCCGCAGGTTAATGTCCCCATTACACAGGCATATCCGCAGGTTTATGTCCCCATTACACGTGCAGATACGCAGGTTTATGGGCCCATTACACACGCAGATCCGCAGGTTTATGTCCCCATTACACAGGCAGATCCGCAGGTTTATCTGCCCATTACACAGGCAGATCCGCAGGTTTATGTGCCCATTACACAGGCATATCCGCAGGTTTATGTTCCCATTACACAGGCATATCCTCAGGTTTATATCCCCATTACACAGGCATATCCGCAGGTTTATGTCCCCATTACACGCGCAGATCTGCAGGTTTATGTCCCCATTACACACGCAGATCTGCAGGTTTATGTCCCAATTACACAGGCAAATCCGCAGGTTTATGTGCCCATTACACAGGCAGATCCGCAGGTTTATGTCCCCATTACACAGGCAGATCCGCAGGTTTATGTCCCCATTACACAGGCAGATCCGCAGGTTTATGTCCCCATTACACAGGCAGATTCGGAGGTTTATGGACCCATTACACAGGCAGATCTGCAGGTTTATGGGCCCATTACACAGGCAGATCCGCAGGTTTATGGGCCCATTACACAGGCAGATACGCAGGTTTATGGGCCCATTACACAGGCAGATCCGCAGGTTTATGGGCCCTTTACACAGGCAGATCCGCAGGTTTATTTGCCCATTACACAGGCAGATCCGCAGGTTTATGTGCCCATTACACACGCAGATCCGCAGTTTTATGGGCCCATTACACACGCAGATCCGCAGTTTTATGGGCCCATTACACAGGCAGATCCCCAGGTTTATGTCCCCATTACACAGGCATATCCGCAGGTTTATGGGCCCATTACACAGGGAGATCCGCAGGTTAATGGGCCCATTACACAGGCAGATCCGCAGGTTTATGGGCCCATTACACACGAAGATCCGCAGGTTTATGGGCCCATTACACAGGGAGATCCGCAGGTTTATGGGCCCATTACACAGGCAGATCCGCAGGTTTATGGGCCCATTACACAGGCAGATCCGCAGGTTTATGGCCCCATTACACACGCAGATCCGCAGGTTTACGGGCCCATTACACACGCATATCTGCAGGTTTATGGGCCCATTACACAGGGAGATCCGCAGGCTTATGGGCCCATTACACACGCAGATCCGCTGGTTTATGGGTTCATTACACAGGCAGATCCGCAGGTTTATGTACCAATTACACAGGCAGATCAGCAGGTTTATGGGCCCATTACACAGATATATCCGCAGGTTTATGTCCTCATTACACAGGCAGATCCGCAGGTTTATGTCCCCATTACACAGGCAGATCCGCAGGTTTATGGGCCCATTACACAGGCAGATCCGCAGGTTTATGTCCCCATTACACAGGCATATCCGCAGGTTTATGTCCCCATTACACAGGCATATCCGCAGGTTTATGGGCCCATTACACTCGCAGATCCGCAGGTTTATGTCCCCATTACACAGGCAGATCAGCAGGTTTATGTCCCAATTACACAGGCAGATCAGCAGGTTTATGGGCCCATTACACAGACAGATCCGCAGGTTTATGGGCCCATTAGACACGCAGATCCGCAGATTTATGTCCCCATTACACAGGCAGATTCACAGGTTTATGTCCCCATTACACAGGCAGATCCGCAGGTTTATGGGCCCATTACACACGCAGATCCGCAGGTTTATGGGCCCATTACACAGGCAGATCAGCAGGTTTATGTCCCAATTACACAGGCAGATCAGCAGGTTTATGGGCCCATTACACAGACATATCCGCAGGTTTATGTCCTCATTACACAGGCAGATCCGCAGGTTTATGTCCCCATTACACAGGCAGATCCGCAGGTTTATGGGCCCATTACACAGGCAAATCCGCAGGTTTATGTCCCAATTACACATGCAGATCAGCAGGTTTATGGGCCCATTACACAGACATATCCGCAGGTTTATGTCCGCATTACACAGGCAGATCCGCAGGTTTATGTCCCCATTACACAGGCAGATCCGCAGGTTTATGGGCCCATTACACAGGCAGATCCGCAGGTTTATGTCCCCATTACACAGGCATATCCGCAGGTTTATGGACCCATTACACGCGCAGATCCGCTGGTTTATGTCCCCGTTACACAGGCAGATCAGCAGGTTTATGTCCCAATTACACAGGCAGATCAGCAGGTTTATGGGCCCATTACACAGACACATCCGCAGGTTTATGGGCCCATTACACACGCAGATCCGCAGATTAATGTCCCCATTACACAGGCAGATTCACAGGTTTATGTCCCCATTACACAGGCAGATCCGCAGGTTTATGGGCCCATTACACACGCAGATCCGCAGGTTTATGGGCCCATTACACAGGCAGATCCGCAGGTTTATGTGTCCTTTACACAGGCAGATCCGCAGGTTTATGTCCCCATTACACAGGCATATCCGCAGGTTTATGTCCCCATTACACGTGCAGATACGCAGGTTTATGGGCCCATTACACACGCAGATCCGCAGGTTTATGTCCCCATTACACAGGCAGATCCGCAGGTTTATCTGCCCATTACACAGGCAGATCCGCAGGTTTATGTGCCCATTACACAGGCATATCCGCAGGTTTATGTTCCCATTACACAGGCATATCCTCAGGTTTATATCCCCATTACACAGGCATATCCGCAGGTTTATGTCCCCATTACACGCGCAGATCTGCAGGTTTATGTCCCCATTACACACGCAGATCTGCAGGTTTATGTCCCCATTACACAGGCAAATCCGCAGGTTTATGTGCCCATTACACAGGCAGATCCGCAGGTTTATGTCCCCATTACACAGGCAGATCCGCAGGTTTATGTCCCCATTACACAGGCAGATCCGCAGGTTTATGTCCCCATTACACAGGCAGATTCGGAGGTTTATGGACCCATTACACAGGCAGATCTGCAGGTTTATGGGCCCATTACACAGGCAGATCCGCAGGTTTATGGGCCCATTACACAGGCAGATACGCAGGTTTATGGGCCCATTACACAGGCAGATCCGCAGGTTTATGGGCCCTTTACACAGGCAGATCCGCAGGTTTATTTGCCCATTACACAGGCAGATCCGCAGGTTTATGTGCCCATTACACACGCAGATCCACAGTTTTATGGGCCCATTACACACGCAGATCCGCAGTTTTATGGGCCCATTACACAGGCAGATCCCCAGGTTTATGTCCCCATTACACAGGCATATCCGCAGGTTTATGGGCCCATTACACAGGGAGATCCGCAGGTTAATGGGCCCATTACACAGGCAGATCCGCAGGTTTATGGGCCCATTACACACGAAGATCCGCAGGTTTATGGGCCCATTACACAGGGAGATCCGCAGGTTTATGGGCCCATTACACAGGCAGATCCGCAGGTTTATGGGCCCATTACACAGGCAGATCCGCAGGTTTATGGCCCCATTACACACGCAGATCCGCAGGTTTACGGGCCCATTACACACGCATATCTGCAGTTTTATGGGCCCATTACACAGGGAGATCCGCAGGTTTATGTCCCAATTACACAGGCAGATCAGCAGGTTTATGGGCCCATTACACAGACATATCCGCAGGTTTATGTCCTCATTACACAGGCAGATCCGCAGGTTTATGTCCCCATTACACAGGCAGATCCGCAGGTTTATGGGCCCATTACACAGGCAGATCCGCAGGTTTATGTCCCCATTACACAGGCATATCCGCAGGTTTATGTCCCCATTACACAGGCATATCCGCAGGTTTATGGGCCCATTAAACTCGCAGATCCGCAGGTTTATGTCCCCATTACACAGGCAGATCAGCAGGTTTATGTCCCAATTACACAGGCAGATCAGCAGGTTTATGGGCCCATTACACAGACAGATCCGCAGGTTTATGGGCCCATTAGACACGCAGATCCGCAGATTTATGTCCCCATTACACAGGCAGATTCACAGGTTTATGTCCCCATTACACAGGCAGATCCGCAGGTTTATGGGCCCATTACACACGCAGATCCGCAGGTTTATGTCCCCATTACACAGGCAGATCCAGAGGTTTATGGGCCCATTACACAGGCAGATCCGCAGGTTTATGGACCCATTACACAGGCAGATCCGCAGGTTTATGGGCCCATTACACAGGCAGATCCTGAGGTTTATGTGCCCATTACACTGGCAGATCCGCAGGTTTATGGGCCATTACACAGGCAGATCCCCAGGTTTATGGGCCCATTACACAGGGAGATCCGCAGGTTTCTGTCCCCATTACACAGGCAGTTCCGCAGATGTATGTCCCCATTACACAGGCAGATCCGCAGGTTTATGGGCCCATTACACAAGCAGATCCGCAGGTTTATGGGCCCATTACACAGGCAGATCCGCAGGTTTATGGGCCCTTTACACAGGCAGATCCGCAGGTTTATGGGCCCATTACACACGCAGATCCGCAGGTTTATGGGCCCATTACACACGCAGATCCGCAGGTTTATGGGCCCATTACACAGGGAGATCCGCAAGTGTATGTCCCCATTACACAGGCAGATCCGCAGGTTTATGTCCCCATTACACAGGCAGATCCAGAGGTTTATGGGCCCATTACACAGGCAGATCCGCAGGTTTATGGACCCATTACACAGGCAGATCCGCAGGTTTATGTGCCCATTACACAGGCAGATCCTGAGGTTTATGTGCCCATTACACTGGCAGATCCGCAGGTTTATGGGCCCATTACACAGGCAGATCCCCAGGTTTATGGGCCCATTACACAGGGAGATCCGCAGGTTTCTGTCCCCATTACACAGGCAGTTCCGCAGATGTATGTCCCCATTACACAGGCAGATCCGCAGGTTTATGGGCCCATTACACAGGCAGATCCGCAGGTTTATGGGCCCATTACACAGGCAGATCCGCAGGTTTATGGGCCCATTACACAGGCAGATCCGCAGGTTTATGGGCCCATTACACACGCAGATCCGCAGGTTTATGGGCCCATTACACACGCAGATCCGCAGGTTTATGGGCCCATTACACAGGGAGATCTGCAGGCTTATGGGCCCATTACACACGCAGATCCGCAGGTTTATGGGCCCATTACACAGGCAGATCCGCAGGTTTATGGGCCCATTACACAGGCAGATCAGCAGGTTTATGTCCCAATTACACAGGCAGATCAGCAGGTATATGGGCCCATTACACAGACAAACCCGCAGGTTTATGTCCCCATTACAAAGGCAGATCCGCAGGTTTATGTCCCCATTACACAGGCAGATCCGCAGGTTTATGGGCCCATTACACAGGCAGACCTGCAGGTTTATGTCCCCATTACACAGGCATATCCGCAGGTTTATGTCCCCATTACACAGGCATATCCGCAGGTTTATGGGCCCATTACACGCGCAGATCCGCAGGTTTATGTCCCCATTACACAGGCAGATCCGCAGGTTTATGTCCCCATTACACAGGCAGATCAGCAGGTTTATGTCCCAATTACACAGGCAGATCAGCAGGTTTATGGGCCCATTACACAGACATATCCGCAGGTTTATGTCCTCATTACACAGGCAGATCCGCAGGTTTATGTCCCCATTACACAGGCAGATCCGCAGGTTTAAGGGCCCATTACACAGGCAGATCCGCAGGTTTATGTCCCAATTACACAGGCAGATCAGCAGGTTTATGGGCCCATTACACAGACATATCCGCAGGTTTATGTCCTCATTACACAGGCAGATCCGCAGGTTTATGTCCCCATTACACAGGCAGATCCGCAGGTTTATGGGCCCATTACACAGGCAGATCCGCAGGTTTATGTCCCCATTACACAGGCATATCCGCAGGTTTATGTCCCCATTACACAGGCATATCCGCAGGTTTATGGGCCCATTACACTCGCAGATCCGCAGGTTTATGTCCCCATTACACAGGCAGATCAGCAGGTTTATGTCCCAATTACACAGGCAGATCAGCAGGTTTATGGGCCCATTACACAGACAGATCCGCAGGTTTATGTCCCCATTACACAGGCAGATCCGCAGGTTTATCTGCCCATTACACAGGCATATCCGCAGGTTTATGTTAACATTACACAGGCATATCCGCAGGTTTATGTCCCCATTACACAGGCAGATCCGCAGGTTTATGTCCCCATTACACAGGCAGATCCGGAGGTTTATGGACCCATTACACAGGCAGATCCGCAGGTTTATGGGCCCATTACACAGGCAGATCCGCAGGTTTATGGGCCCATTACACAGGCAGATACGCAGGTTTATGGGCCCATTACACAGGCAGATCCGCAGGTTTATGGGCCCTTTACACAGGCAGATCCGCAGGTTTATGTGCCCATTACACAGGCAGATCCGGAGGTTTATGTGCCCATTACACACGCAGATCCGCAGTTTAATGGGCCCATTACACAGGCAGATCCCCAGGTTTATGGGCCCATTACACAGGCAGATCCGCAGGTTTCTGTCCCCATTACACAGGCAGTTTGGCAGGTGTATGTCCCCATTACACGGGCAGATCCGCAGGTTTATGGGCCCATTACACACGCAGATCCGCAGGTTTATGGGCCCATTACACAGGCAGATCCGCAGGTTTATGGGCCCATTACACAAGTAGATCCGCAGGTTTATGGGCCCGTTACACAGGCAGATCCGCAGGTTTATGGGCCAATTACACACGCAGATCCGCAGGTTTATGGGCCCATTACACAGGCAGATCTGCAGGTTTATGTCCCCATTACACAGGCAGATCCGCAGGTTTATGGGCCCATTGCACATGCAGATCCGCAGGTTTATGGGCCCATTGCACATGCAGATCCGCAGATTTATGTCCCCATTACACAGGCAGATCCACAGGTTTATGTCCCCATTACACAGGCAGATCCGCAGGTTTATGGGCCCATTACACACGCAGATCCGCAGGTTTATGTCCCCATTGCACAGGCAGATCTGCAAGTTTATGGGACCATTGCTCACGCAGATCCGCAGGTTTATGTCCCCATTACACAGGCAGATCCGCAGGTTTAAGTGCCCATTGCACAGGCAGATCCGCAGGTTTATGTCCCCATTACACAAGCAGTTCAGCAGGTGTATGTCCCCATTACACTGGCAGATCCGCAGGTTTATGGGCCCATTACACAGGCAGATCCGCAGGTTTATGGGCCCATTACACAGGCAGATCCGCAGGTTTATGGGCCCATTACACATGCAGATCCGCAGGTTTATGGGCCCATTACACAGGCAGATCCGCAGGTTTATGGCCCCATTACACACGCAGATCCGCAGGTTTACGGGCACATTACACACGCATATCCGCAGGTTTATGGGCCCATTACACAGGGAGATCCGCAGGCTTATGGGCCCATTACACACGCAGATCCGCTGGTTTATGGGTTCATTACACAGGCAGATCCGCAGGTTTATGGGCCCATTACACACGCAGATCCGCAGGTTTATGGGCCCATTACACAGGCAGATCCGCAGGTTTATGGGCCCATTGCACATGCAGATCCGCAGGTTTATGGACCCATTACACAGGCAGATCCGCAGGTTTATGTCCCCATTACACAGGCAGATCCGCAGGTTTATGGGCCCATTGCACATGCAGATCCGCAGGTTTATGGGCCCATTGCACATGCAGATCCGCAGATTTATGTCCCCATTGCACAGGCAGATCCGCAGGTTTATGTCCCCATTACACAGGCAGATCCGCAGGTTTATGTGCCCATTACACAGGCAGATCCGCAGGTTTATGTCCCCATTACACAGGCAGATCCACAGGTTTATGGGCCCATTACACAGGCTGATCCGCAGGTGTATGTCCCCATTACACAGGCAGATCCGCAGGTTTATGTCCCCATTACACAGGCAGATCCAGAGGTTTATGGGCCCATTACACAGGCAGATCCGCAGGTTTATGGACCCATTACACAGGCAGATCCGCAGGTTTATGGGCCCATTACACAGGCAGATCCGCAGGTTTATGGGCCCATTGCACAGGCAGATCCGCAGGTTTATGGGCTCATTACACAGGCAGATCCGCAGGTTTATGTGCCCATTACACAGGCAGATCCTGAGGTTTATGTGCCCATTACACTGGCAGATCCGCAGGTTTATGGGCCCATTACACAGGCAGATCCCCAGGTTTATGGGCCCATTACACAGGGAGATCCGCAGGTTTCTGTCCCCATTACACAGGCAGTTCCGCAGATGTATGTCCCCATTACACAGGCAGATCCGCAGGTTTATGGGCCCATTACACAGGCAGATCCGCAGGTTTATGGGCCCATTACACAGGCAGATCCGCAGGTTTATGGGCCCATTACACAGGCAGATCCGCAGGTTTATGGGCCCATTACACACGCAGATCCGCAGGTTTATGGGCCCATTACACACGGAGATCCGCAGGTTTATGGGCCCATTACACAGGGAGATCCGCAGGCTTATGGGCCCATTACACACGCAGATCCGCAGGTTTATGGGCCCATTACACAGGCAGATCCGCAGGTTTATGGGCCCATTACACAGGCAGATCAGCAGGTTTATGTCCCAATTACACAGGCAGATCAGCAGGTATATGGGCCCATTACACAGACAAACCCGCAGGTTTATGTCCCCATTAAAAGGCAGATCCGCAGGTTTATGTCCCCATTACACAGGCAGATCCGCAGGTTTATGGGCCCATTACACAGGCAGATCCGCAGGTTTATGTCCCCATTACACAGGCATATCCGCAGGTTTATGTCCCCATTACACAGGCATATCCGCAGGTTTATGGGCCCATTACACACGCAGATCCGCAGGTTTATGTCCCCATTACACAGGCAGATCCGCAGGTTTATGTCCCCATTACACAGGCAGATCAGCAGGTTTATGTCCCAATTACACAGGCAGATCAGCAGGTTTATGGGCCCATTACACAGACATATCCGCAGGTTTATGTCCTCATTACACAGGCAGATCCGCAGGTTTATGTCCCCATTACACAGGCAGATCCGCAGGTTTAAGGGCCCATTACACAGGCAGATCCGCAGGTTTATGTCCCAATTACACAGGCAGATCAGCAGGTTTATGGGCCCATTACACAGACATATCCGCAGGTTTATGTCCTCATTACACAGGCAGATCCGCAGGTTTATGTCCCCATTACACAGGCAGATCCGCAGGTTTATGGGCCCATTACACAGGCAGATCCGCAGGTTTATGTCCCCATTACACAGGCATATCCGCAGGTTTATGTCCCCATTACACAGGCATATCCGCAGGTTTATGGGCCCATTACACTCGCAGATCCGCAGGTTTATGTCCCCATTACACAGGCAGATCAGCAGGTTTATGTCCCAATTACACAGGCAGATCAGCAGGTTTATGGGCCCATTACACAGACAGATCCGCAGGTTTATGGGCCCATTAGACACGCAGATCCGCAGATTTATGTCCCCATTACACAGGCAGATTCACAGGTTTATGTCCCCATTACACAGGCAGATCCGCAGGTTTATGGGCCCATTACACACGCAGATCCGCAGGTTTATGGGCCCATTACACAGGCAGATCCGCAGGTTTATGTGTCCTTTACACAGGCAGATCCGCAGGTTTATGTCCCCATTACACAGGCATATCCGCAGGTTTATGTCCCCATTACACGCGCAGATCCGCAGGTTTATGGGCCCATTACACACGCAGATCCGCAGGTTTATGTCCCCATTACACAGGCAGATCCGCAGGTTTATCTGCCCATTACACAGGCATATCCGCAGGTTTATGTTCCCATTACACAGGCATATCCGCAGGTTTATGTCCCCATTACACAAGCATATCCGCAGATTTATGTCCCCATTACACGCGCAGATCCGCAGGTTTATGTCCCCATTACACACGCAGATCTGCAGGTTTATGTCCCCATTACACACGCAGATCTGCAGGTTTATGTCCCCATTACACAGGCAAATCCGCAGGTTTATGTGCCCATTACACAGGCAGATCCGCAGGTTTATGTCCCCATTACACAGGCAGATCCACAGGTTTATGTCCCCATTACACAGGCAGATCCGCAGGTTTATGTACCCATTACACAGGCAGATCTGGAGGTTTATGGACCCATTACACAGGCAGATCCGCAGGTTTATGGGCCCATTACACAGGCAGATCCGCAGGTTTATGGGCCCATTACACAGGCAGATACGCAGGTTTATGGGCCCATTACACAGGCAGATCCGCAGGTTTATGGGCCCTTTACACAGGCAGATCCGCAGGTTTATGTGCCCATTACACAGGCAGATCCGGAGGTTTATGTGCAAATTACACACGCAGATCCGCAGTTTTATGGGC